>CAXKVX010001635.1:0-31600 GCA_964058865.1 Eleocharis quinqueflora | reverse complement strand
CAGCCCCTGTGGTGTGGGCCCCACCTAAAAAAAATATAGTTAGATTACTTTTGTTCCTCAGCTGAGGCCCGCACAAACAAAACAGGCCTAATGGACTGGCACTTAAAAAGAGCAAAACCCTAGAGCTCCAAGTAATCTTCAGCCGCCCTCGTACATGGTTCCGGATTTTAGCTTCATTTATCCCACATGCCAAACGGGACATATTATAGATCATTTATATAGTGAGAGAAGTGAGAGCAAAGTAACTACATCAAGAGCTTACTCGAACAGCTTAACAAATAGCGAATTTTTAAAAAAATAGAAAGGAAAATTCGGACACAACCACTGAAGCCATGATGATTTTAAACCAGAGTTTGAATATGAGAGGTAGAGCCAAATAAGGCAAATGACACGAAAAAAAAAAATGTCACTGTAGCTTCTAGTGCGAATGAACAGTGATCCTGTTCGACAATGATATAGTTTTAGATTTAGATTAGATAATAATAAAATAAAATAAATAAAGACCTGCTTGAATCAAAAGAAGAAAAATGAGAAAAAGCCCAATTAATTTCATAAAATAAGGGCCTGTTTGCAAGAACGTGTGCTTTTGGAGATCTTTATCCTTTTCAAAACTAATAACAGTATGCAGCAGTAGCAGCAACATTGGCAGGTATCTCACGGTGGTGGGAACCCACAGGAACTACCAACCCAATCCCATTTTCCCAGTTACTAATTAAATAATTTCCAAAATCTACTACTAAATCATCATTTTCTGGGTGGTGGGGTGGCGGTTGTTGTAGACTGCAGAGTGCAGACTGTAGACTGTAGTACAAAAACAACTACACATCTACTAAACAAATTTGGATCAAAATCTTGATTTCCATGTGGCAACTAAACTTCGCACTCAGCTTTAATTTGATGTGAGAAGTAAATAGTAATAGTAACTCCAATCAATATATTCAGCGATTTCTTATTGCGCCTTGCGCTAGCTGACACTGCCACCGAGATTGATCCTACAAATTATGTATGGGCAAAATGTGTATTAGTTTGTTAACAAACTTTTTTTATTCTATAATTTACAAAATAAATAAGTACTAACTTTATATAATTAAGTTCGGCTGAGTTGCAAGTTAAATCAGATACAATTGATTATGGCAAATACCTCCAAAAATTAGATTAATGATGAATTATTGGAGACCTAAGAATCAAATTGACGATGATCATAATAAAATCAACTCCAAGATTAACTTTTGTTAATCTTGTATGAAATTTGAACATCAAGAACATTTTTGTCGTTTTAAAAGAGAGAAGAATGTGAAGACACTTGATGTTTCTAGCACAAGAGAAATTAAATCAATTGTATAGAGAGTCACAAAACTCCCTCTTATTTGATTTCTTTTGAGTATTATGTTGAGGGAGTCACTTAACAAAATATATTATTTATATCTAAATGATTGAAACATATGTTTTGTGATGTTTAATTGATTTTTAAATCCAAATCACTACTCAATCGAAGCATATGCATGTTTTCAAAACACAATTTGACAACTCAATTGAGTCTTTATAATATCAAAGATCAAATTGTTAGCATAGCAACAAATAAAATCACAATTAATAAGTAAATTCAAATGTTGCATTATAGAACCCGTCAGGCCGTCACAACGAGTTGAGAAGGCGTTGTAACGGCATGGGACTCAAGGGCGGATTCAGGATTCTCGCTAGGGGGTTCAAGATTTACGGTTTTTTCAGGGGTTCGAAATGATGGTTATTCATAGAAAAACTTTATCTTATATGGTCATTTATGCAAAAAAAAATTTCAAATACATGATCATTTCTGGAAAAAAAAGTAATAATTATGATCATTTTTGAAAAAAAAATTCCAAAGCTGCACTCCTAGTTAAACGTGGCTCCGCCACTGATGGGACTGATTGTAAGTTTGTAACAGCACGGAAACACATTACATCACATGTTCAATTGCTCTCTTGCTACCATTACTATGTGCTTGAATTGTTAAGCCAATTGAATTGCAACGTAACTTGTTAGAATAAACTAGATGATTAAGATTAAAAGTAAAATTTGAATTTATACACGTTTTCAGAAGCAATTAGATCATACATTATCTTGTTCTTATCAAAACAATAATAAAGTATTTATTGAACAACCCGAATTTAAATTTTAACTTCAAAAATTAGAAAATGTGAAATTCCTACAATTCCGTCGAAAATACAAACATTTTCGCATATTTCCAGGGGCGGATACTTGCTCCACCTTGAAAAAAAAATTACAAGATAATTTAATGTATTTGTGCAATTTGTCAAATTTTTTTGCGAAATAACCATGTATATTTGAAAATCTATATTATTGTGTCCTCCCCTGACAAAAATACTGAATCCGCCCTGCATATTTCACAACTCCATATCATTTCATAAATTCATAATTCATAAACGTAAGGCTGTGGGATTGATCACTGAGCAGGCGGGGCCCACATCTTGATAAGCCTTCTAGAAGAAAAATAAATTCGAAAGCATAAGACAAGTCTCCTATTATCCACATATGTGGGCCCGCGCCCAAATTTCTGAGGCATTATGACTCACTCTGTTTCTGTCTCTCATAGAGTCATAGTCTCATTAGTCGCATTATTTTCCACGCATTTGCATTCTGTCTTCTTCTCAACAGCGGAGTCGTATGCAACTTTTTTTTTAAGAATGTGTATTATTTTGAATTTTTCGTATGAAACTTTTGAATTCGCTGCTGCTTCTTCTCTCTTCTTATTTTCCAACACAACAAATGAAGTGATTATCCAACACAACAAATGTCACTCCACTACAGTACTACACTTCTCCAGTCGCCTCCAGGAACATTGATAGAAGGATATTGTACAGGCAACCGGCTAAGAAATCCGATACAAAACAAAGAGTAACTAACGGCTAAAACCACATAAGCCATCATTAACTAATACAGTAATAGCAGACTAACGGGTCCAGAAAGATGCCAGCTCATCCAAACCCACCGCGCTACACCCAAACTCGATCCGACCCATTCCCATTTCGATCTCTGGCAGCGGGACCCACTCCCATCTCCCAACCATTCCTCCCTCCTCAGCAAACTCGTACAGCACGGCGCCGTTTCGCGTCGCCGCCGGATTGTACACGTACCCGCCGCGCTCCGTTCCGCACACCTCCACCGACATGCTCTGCCACCCCCACGAGGCATCATCATCTTCGTCTTCGTCTTCTTCGGTCGGGAACAGCCGCTCCACCATCTCCCTCGGCATCTCCTCCTCCCATTCCGCCCCCGTCGTCTCCGGATTCACCTCCCACACCCGCACCCCCGTCCCCGACCGACCCACCACTAACACCCTCTCCTTGCGTCCCATTGCGATAGCCCATGCCGACACCGTGGGGTCCAGCCTCAGCTCTCTGGCGCCGGCGGGCCCCCATCTCTTGGTCTTCGGATCAAAGCAGCCTACCAAGCCGGTCTTCTTCTCCATCACGTAGAGCTTTTCCTCAGAAGCGGCGACGGACAGCCACGTGGCAGAAGTGGACCCATCAAATGCTGCCGGCATGGGCTCGGCCGACTCCCAGGTGTCAGCATGCTTGTCGTAAACCTCAACCGCGCCGACTTCCTCTCCTTCATCGAGCACCATAGGACAGCCGCCGCCGGCAACAACAACCCAGCGGCCGACTTGGGCAACGACGGCATCCTGCCTCCATACCTTGGGCGCCTTTGCCTCCTTGCGCCAGGAGGTTGCGAAAGGGTCGTCGGAAATGGCAATCTTAGAGATGGAGAGAGTGTGCAGGCGGTCCCCGTCAGATCCACGGAGGAAGGCCATGGTGCCTTCGGGTTTTGTATTGGAAGAAGAAGAAGGGGGATTCTGGGGGATAGAGAGCCAGGAGCTGGAGAAGGGGTCGAAGGCGTGGAAGGAGGAGTGAGGGGAGCCTGGGTGACGGAGGTGGCGGAGGAGGAGCCAGGGGGAGCGACGGGGGTGGCGGCGCAGGGAGGATCGCACGGCAGTGCTCCACTGGCAGGAGACACGGGAAGCCGGGATGAGGTCGACGGTGGGAACGCGAGTGAGGACAGCCTCCAAGATATCGCCGTAAAGGTAGAGGTCTGCTGCTGCTGTGTTCATTCCCATGGAATTGGAATTGGAAAGAAACTCAAGTGCCATGATCATATATATATAAATATGCGGAGGATCTATCTATCTATCAATTGTATTTGTAATTGGAATTGAATTGTACGAGGCAACAGATGGCTAATGGCTAATTGGCAACCTTAGTAAGTAGTATCGATTCGGCTAGCCGTAGGCGATGGATGGTAAATTGGTAATGGGATTGGGATTGGGATTGGGATTGGGTTGCTCACTTGCTCCCCCTCCCCTTCCTTTTATTGCGGACGGGACAATCGCTTTTGACTTTTTCAGTTTGAGGGGGAAAATTTTTCACAGAGGGTCAAGGCCCAAAAATATTCAAAAGATAGAATCAATGACATCTTAAAAATTGCACAGAGAGTTAGGACGCAACTAATAGTATCCGATTAAACCTAAAACTCAAAATAATACTTGAAAGTTGTCGGTGCAACCCGACCCGATCCCGACTCGGTCTCGTTCGACCGGATCCAAGACCCGAAAGTTGTC
This sequence comes from Eleocharis quinqueflora, assembly GCA_964058865.1. NCBI lineage: Eukaryota > Viridiplantae > Streptophyta > Magnoliopsida > Poales > Cyperaceae > Eleocharis > Eleocharis quinqueflora. Next base: position 26,985 of record CAXKVX010001635.1, on the reverse strand, counting down.
GATGCAGCCTGACTCGAAACCCAACCCAATCTCACCTGATCTGACCCGTCACCCGAAAAAGATCGACGCAACCCGACCCGAAACCCAACCCGACCTTGCCCGACTCGACTCATGACCCGAAAGTTGTCGACGCAACTCGACCCGAAACCTTTTGGTTCTTGATATTGATCCTAACTGTTGAAACTTTTTGGTTCTTGATCTTCTATGAAATTTTTCCTTTGAGGGAAAACGTCAATGTGGTTTGCTGTGCTGTGATGTTCTTCCTCTCCAGTCTCCAGTTCTATGCATATCATCATTCTCATCAATACATCTCATAACATAACAGAGACAGACTGAGACAGACTGAGACAGACTGAGACTGAGCTGACTCCAGAAAATCTTATCCTTTATTTCAGATCTAAAGACAACTGGGAAGATCAGGGTCTGGATTTTCAATCTGTTGGCTGTTACACTGTTACGGTACGAACAGTATTAAAAAATATTATTTCATTGTTTACAATAATAGAATATGTACTCTCAAAAAAAATAATAGAATATGCAATAAGTTTTTTTTTTTTTTTTGAGAGAATATGCAATAAGTTAGTCTTATAGATAGGCATGATAGGGACGTCCGATTTTTCTTTAAATAATATTATTATTATAAATATTAAATATATATGTCAACAAAATATTAAATTAGCAAACTAATACTCCCGCAAATAGTAACCGCGGTTTATAATTCAAGATTTCCATCCGAAAATTAAAAAAAAAATCAAAATTTGAACCGTAGTCATCACTTGCGTTCAACCGGAAACAAAAAGGTGTCTCGCAACTCTTGACGCAGACCACATTGAAAAGTTCAAAAAATATCGACAAATTTCCTATGTTTCATTTATTAAAAAAATGGACCGCAACCAACTCATGCGGTCCACACCTTTTTTATTGACCTCGATTGGTAGGGCATGCAATTTTATTATTTTCTTAAATATTTAATTTATTATAATAATAATATTATTTAAAAAAATTCGATAGGAACGTGACTATACGACACTACCTAGGACTTTAAATGTTGCTTTCCTATCCTATGAAAATAAATAAATTTAAATACCTTCAATTTTGTGGGTTCAGCTTGCAAATTGACTCAATAAATTAATAAAAAAGTATACAAATTGAAAGACAATTTAATTAATTATTAAACCCAAATGGCAGAATATTCAACATGGACATGGACAGAGAGTTCCTTTCTAGAAGACTTGGGAACCGAATCTCCCGTCTATGAGAGGTAGTGTTATGACGTAACCCGAGAGGGGCCCGTCCGACCCGCCAAACCCGTGACCCGAAGGGACCCGACCCGCCCGAGTAGCAACTCGGGTCAAACCCGTGCGGGTTGCTCGGGTCGGGTCCAAGGAAGGGTTTCCACCAATCAAAACGCTCCAAACCCGAGCAAACCCGACCCGTTCAAACCCGTGCACTGTAGCACCCGACCCGACCCGACCCGAGTTACTGTAGCAATTTTCGAAATTTTTTTTTTTTTTTTTACCGTTGGATTTTTTTTGAATTTATTCCCTCCATCAATTTTCAAATTTATTCCCTCCATCAATTACCACATTTTGCACCCTTATTTATACCCCCATACCCCATTTCAATTAAATCACCAAACAAACTATCTATTTCTTCAATTCTCTCATACTCTCTAGTCTCTACACTCAAACTCTCATATTCCCTTATTCTAAAGCTGTTAATTTTTTTTATACTCAATTTAAATTCGTTTATTCCAAAAAAATCCAAAAAAAAAATAGTCTAAAATTATTTCTATTGGAATTTGGAATAAAAGGCTTTCCTCTTTCAGGCGGGTTTCTCCAGCACGGCCAAATTCGTGTCGAAATAGTGGCCGCTAAGGAGGTACTTTTTTATCATTTGTATTATTGTATAAAAAATGTTAACTAAATTTTTTTGTATAACATTCATGGAATAATATATTTTTTATCGTTTTTCATATTTGAATTGTTATATTTTTTTAATAGTTTGCATAACTAAAATAGTTTGCATAATATTCATTTTCAATATGCTTTTTTATCATTTGCATAACATTTTCATATTGTTAACTAAATTTTTTTGCATAATATTCATTTTCAATATACTTTTAAATTCGAAATTGAAAAAATTGTTGAAAAAAATGTTATATTAAAAAAAATGTTACTTGCTTATTAAAAAATGTTACTAAAATTGATTGTATTGAAATAATATATTTTTTAATGTTGCTAAAATTGATTATATTTTTTAATGTTACTAAAATATTAACTAAATTGATTGTTACTAAAAAAATGTTACTAAAATTCGGTTTTTTTTTATGTTGGAATGAAACTTGCTTATTTTTTTTTAAATTCGTATTTTTTTTTGTAGTGAAAAATGGCATCTCCATCTAACAACCCTCAAAACATGTTTGATGGAAACGTGGGTGAAGTTACACGACGATTAAGTGATGCTCTCTTCGGTGATTATCCGACACCAAATCCCAATTTTCAACCAAATCTCAATTTTCAACCAAATCCCAATTATCCACATAATCCCAATTTCCCTCCCCCTACTTATCCACAAAATCCCAATTTTCCTCAATTTAATTATCCACAAAATCCACAAAATCATAATTTCCCTCCAACATATTTTCAAGGAACACCACAATTTACACAAGACCTTAATTATAATCCTCAAACATCTCCGCACAACTATTCAAGCTCCGGTGCGGGTGGTTCTAGCACAACCGTTAATGCCACCAGGCCCACCACTTCCGATGACGTTGAAATTCAAGAAGAACCGTCGGTCGATGAGACGAGGCCGTCGGCTTCTAAAAAAAGAAAGGTTGAAAAGAAACCAAAATACAACGCGGAATTTTGGCGTTACTTCGAGATGACGTTCAATGAGAAGGGATTTTTGATTAGCGGAAGATGTAAGGTACGCAAATGTAAAGCCGAATATTTTTATACGGGCAAAAATGGTACCAACTCATTTAGTAGACATGCCGATAAACATGTACTAGCTAAAGAAGAACCACAAGAACATGCGGACCGTTTACCCGTCCAAACCTTAATTAATGTTGATGGTTCAAGAACTCACGTAAGATATGACGAAAAAAGAATGTTGAGTGAGTTCGCCCGGTATATCACCAAAAAAGAACAACCAATTAGAATGGGTGGTTGTATGAGTTTTGCCCGTTTGATGGTTAGAGGTTGCGGTATACCAATGTTCAAACCGTTCCACTATAGAAAAATGACCAAAGAACTCAAGAGGCAATATCTTGAGGGAAAAAATGAATTGTGTGCCATATTTGCAACCGCACCATTCAAGGTTGCAATTACATCCGACATTTGGACCGCCGGTAAGCATGGTCTTTCTTATTCTTGTATTACCGCACATTATATTGATGATGCATGGAATTTACAAAAAAGAGTTATTAGTTTTCGCGTATTAGAAAGTCCGCACACCGCGGAAGTAATTTTTCAAGCAATTATGAGTGTTTTAAGAGAATATAATTTAAAAACCGATTTAGAAAATAAAGTCTCTTCCGTTTCTTTTGATAATGCAAGCAATAATATTAAAGCGGTGGAATATTTGATCCGTTCCCTAAACCCAATTATGGATGGGGTTATGTTTCACCAAAAATGTGCTTGTCATATCCTTAACCTCACGGTAAAGTCGGGACTTAAAACACCCGAGGTTGATCGTTTGATAAAAAAATTTAAAGAGAGTCTTACTTTTATTTATTCTAATAATATAAGAAAACAACAATTTCATTCTTTATGTCAAAGGTTGAATTTGAGTAAGTTGAGTGTGCCATGGGATGTTGATACCCGTTGGAATTCAACTTATAGAATGTTAGCTCGATGTCTTAATTACCGAGATGCTATCGATGAACAATTGAGCTCCTCGCCCGAAGGATTGACTATGATGCTATCCCCGAGTGAGTGGAACCAATTAGTTCATTTAATGGATTTTCTTGAAGCTTTTTTCAAGGCGACGGTTAAGTTGTCTTGCTCGTATACACCAACCGCGCATGAGTTGCTTCGCCACCTCTTATTCATCGCCAAAGTGTATGACGAAATGAAAGGTATATATATTTTTTATTTAACTTATATATTTTTTTAATTCGGATTTTAACTTATTTAACTTATATGTAATATAATTCGAATTTTTATATACTTACATATTTTTTTGAATTGTAGGACAAATTTCCAACCCGTCTCTCGCTCCAATTGTAGAAGCTATGAAGGAGAAATTTCTAAAATATTGGGAAGAAGTACCAAAAGTGACAATTGTCGCAAATGTCCTCCATCCGACATACAAGTTACATTACACGGTAAGAATGGTAAGAAAATACAAGACTTATTTAGATTTACCGAGAGGACACGAGGAGCCCGAAATACGAGCTTTGATTGAAGCAATGTTTGCTCAATACACCAATCAAAGAAGTACCGCACAACCTACGCCCTCTACGAGCTTTAGGTATATATTTTTAAAACTAAAATTTTATTTACTATTTATTTTATTACTATATATATTTTATTTACTATATATATTTTATTTACTATGTATATTTTAATAGGTCTAATAGCCGAAGTGCGTTGTTACTTGAGTTAGATGACGATGATAGTGTGATGCCAACTAACACAAATGAATTACAAAGCTATCTTGCATTACCGGGGGCGCCGGAGGGAGTCGACGTTCTAGATTATTGGAAGAAAAATGCAAATATTTTTCCTACTCTATCTATTATGGCTCGTGACATATTCGCTATTCCCATGTCAACGGTGCCTTCCGAATCTTGTTTTAGTTCGGCAAATAGGATTCTTACCGATAGAAGGTATAATTTTTTTAATTCTTATTGATTTTTATAATTATTAAATTTGTCACTTATTTTTTATTATCAATAAAAAGGAGCCGGTTGGGGCCAAAAGTTTTCGAGCGTCTTGTATGCCTAAAAGATTGGATTGATGCGGATGATCGAAACCAACTTATGTTAGTTCCCGCAAGTGAATATCCAAATCCAAATGTTCAAGGGACGAGTACCGACGACACGGATGTTGAGTCCGACGATGAGTGTGATCCCGATGGAGAAAATCCGCTTTGGTATATTGAACAAATGCGCCATCTACAAATATAGGTTTTGTATTATATATGCACTCCTTAATTTTTTTTCTAATTATTCAATATTATTATACTTCATCTAAATATTTACTAACAAAAAAAAAGTTAGAACTCCGCCTATGTTATTTTTTTAACATGGTAAATTAATAACATAGCCGGTCTCAAGCCCGGAATAAAGGAGGAGAGTAACTTTTTTTTATAAAATTTTTGGAATCTAATTATTGAAAAATAGTTGCATATTTTTTATTTCGAATAAAACTTTTTAATTCAACATGTTAATATGTTTACATATGTCTAAATATGTTTAAATTGTTTAAATATATTTAAATATTTAAATATATAAATAGGCAAAAAAAATGTAAATATGTAAAACATATTTTTAAAAACATATTGTATATAAATATAAACATATTTAGGTAAAAAAATATTTTTTAAATATGTTTTCATATTCCGAGTATAAAAAAAAATGTATATATGTTTGAATATAAATATTTCAACTCGGATTATTTATATTTAAATATAAATATATCTTTATGTATTTTAGACATATCTTTATGTATTTTCAAATGCGCCATCTTTATGTCTTCAAATATAAATATATCTTTACATATTATAATTTATAAATATGTTTTTAAATATATTTATATTTTTTTTAAATTTTTTGAATATATATTTACATATATTTTTTTTGAATTTTTTGCCTATTTTTGTAAAATTTTCGCCTATTTTATGAATTTTTTGCCCATTTTATGAATTTTTTGCCTATTTTATGAATTTTTTGTCATTTTTAAAATAAATATATCTTTATGTATTTTATATTTTTTTTGGAGTATTTAAAATATATCTTTACATATATTTTTTTTGAATTTTTTATCTATTTTTATGAATTTTTTATGATTTTTTTGATTTTTTTTACTAATTTTCTGAATTTTTTGAATTTTTCTGATTTTACCCCTAAACCCGAGACCCGACCCGAGACCCGACCCGTCCGACCCGACCCGAGACACCCGACGGGTGCTAGGGCGGGTTTTCCCCGTCCCTCCCAACCCGACCCGAGACACCCGACCCGTGCAAACCCGTGTAGACCCGAGACACCCGAACCCGAGACCCCCGAACCCGAGACACCCGTTTGCTCTCGGGTCCCGACCCGACCCGAGAGCATAACACTAATGAGAGGTGGACCCATAGTTTATAAACGTTCCTGCCCACCATGCAATTCAGCCAACTACTAATTGACACGTGGCTAACTGCCAATATAATAGACCAAATACTGGCTCGGTTGCCCAGTATATACTAAGGGTAAAATAATAAAAAAAGTATATACTAAGGTATGTTTGTATTATGTCACAATTAGTGTAAAAATAGTGTTATCTAAATTAGTGATTGAAATAGTGATCATTTTTTTCTATCTTAAATAGTATGAAAATAGTGCTAATTTTGTGCTATCTAAATTAGTGAACATATTATTTGAATTGCACATTTGGAGTAGTCACAGTGCAATAATAAAATAGTAGATTGATTTTTCAAGTACCTTTATTTTATAAAAATAATAAAGTTAATAATATAATTAAACAATAATATGTGATACCTTTTAAAAATTATAATATAAAATAATAGTAGTGATGGTATGATATAATATAATAGTGACAATTATGATGATAATAATAATAATATTTAATAATAATTACAATATAATAATTAATAAATAATAGTAATAAAAATAATAATAATATAATAATAATAATAATAATAATAATAATAATAATAATAATTACAATACTAGTAACACACTAATAATAATTTATTTATATTGTAATAATAATAACAACAATAATAATAATGACATTTACAATAATTATTATATTATTAATATAGTACTAATAATAATAATATCAAGATGATGATTATAATTGTAAAAAAATAATAATTATAGTGACAATAATAATAATGATAATAAATAATAATAACAATAACAAATAATATAATGATTATAATGATAATGATAATAATAATGGTAATAATAATAGTAATAATAAAAATGATAAATGTAATAATAATAATGATGATGATAATATAATAATGATGATGATGATGATGATGATGATGATAATAATAATAATAATAATAATAATAATAATAATAAAAAAATAAGAACAATCATAATGATGGTGATGATGATATTAATGATAATATATTAATTAAAATGATAATAATAATAATAATAACAACAATAATAAATAATTTAGCTAATTTTGTGCATGCTAGCTTCACTAACCCAACCATTTGGTTGGGTTAGCAAAATACCAAGAATAACACACTAATTTCAACAATTGCTATTTCTAAATTTATGTTTGGATCACAAAAATAGCAACTATTTTGGAATAGCTACTATTTTCAACCATCCAAACACACCCTAAATGGATTCAACTAACCATCTCTAAATGTTCATCCTTACACGTGCAATCACATCGAATATTTATCCGAATATTTGGATTCGAATTCAGATTCAAATTTTAAAGAATATTGCATATTCGGATTTAGATATTTCCGGATACAGATATGGATAATTTTTTATGGATACAGATATAATTTCAAATTTTGAACGGCATACGGATAAGGATTCAGATAATTATCTGAATCCAAAACTTACGGATTTTCGGATATCCGCCAAATCTGGCAGCTCAAGTCCATTGTATTTATGTTTCTTTTTTATAGCTAAGTTAATTAATTATTTCATTATTTCATTTATAGATAATATTAGAAAAATGAATTATAAAGACACTAGTCATTGCAATATTTTAATTATTCCATTAAATTTATTTTATAATACTAGTAATCGTACCCGTGCAAAGCAACGGGAGATATTATGAATTGCATGTTGTTCAAATACTATTGAATATGACGATGATACTCAAATACTATTAATATGACAACATTTAAATTGCGTGTTGTTGAAATACTATTCTTGTGTTTATGACCCATGACGAATGCGTCATGCGTAATGAGTGATGCGACATGCGTCATATATAATGCGACATGCATCATGGGTTATGCGTCTGGGTTCATAAGTCATGTGTCATACTGTAATGCACCATGCGTCATGCGTCATGCGTCATGCGTCATGCGCCATGCACCATGAGACATGCGACAAGCGTCATCATTCGACATTATGCAACATGCGTGATGCATCATGCGTCATGGGTGATTTGTCATGTGTTGTCTGTAATACGTCATGCATCATGCGTCATCATGCGTCAAGCGTCATGTGTCATGCGTCATCATGCGTCATGCATCATCTGTCATTTGTCGTCATGTGTCATGCAACATGGGTCATGCGACATGCTTCGTGCGGCATGTGACATGCGTCACTGCGGTTTAGCCTGGGTGAACGCACAAACATAGCTACATGATATATGATACTGGGTACTTAGCCAAATTTGAGAAGGTAAACACATGTATTTGCTGGTTGCTAAATTTGCATTGGACTATTTCCAATTTCTTTGAGCGGATTTTTCGAAATTTGATTTCGCTTGATAAGGTTGTTGAAGCTTTCTCTAACGAGCCCTTTTGTATCTTGTGTGTCACAGCGGTTTAGCCTAGGGAAGCGCACAAACTTAGCTACCTAATAACTAATACTAGGTACTTGGCCAAATTTGAGAAGGTGTTATATTTTCTGGTGCATGACGCATGATGACGCATGACAAATGACGTACGACGCATGACCACCCATGCCGCATGCGCATTACCCATGACGCATGACAAATGACGTATGACGAATGACGCATGATGAATGACGTACCTTGTGAACACAACAACATTGTACATTTTATTTCTGCACCTTTTATGCAAGTTTATTTGATTTGGACTTCAAATCCCTATTCACCTTTTAAATCAATATAGAGCGCTGGAATCATTTGTCCTTGAGCTTTATTTATCGTCATTACAAAGCTAAGACAGATCAGAAACTGCTTTCTCTTCATCTTGAATGAGAACATATCATTGTCCGATGGACAGAGTGGAATCCTAGGCAAGAACACTCTCTTTTCAGCATGTTCACCAATCGTTATTTCTGCGTCTATCACATTTCTTTGGAATGCTTTACAAACCAATCTGGTACCATTGAATAGTCAATTTGCAGGGTCGATGTTGCGCAAAAGTATGATCGGACATCCTAGTTTCAACTTCAATAAATGAGGCGGCATGCCACCCAGCATCAAAGAGTTCAAGAATTTTGTCGGGTAGTTGCTATTATAGTCATCCTCAGCAGATTTAAAACTATAGTACATATGTTCCTATTCGGGGAACCTATCGATCATCTTGTTATTAATATCGTCAACATACTCATTTTTATGACCCATGACGCATGCGTCATGCGTCATGCGGTTCGTGTCATGCATCATGCGGCATGCGTCATTGGTCGTCATGCAGCATGGTTCATGCGTCATCCATTGTACATCATGCGTTATGGGTCGTCATGCATCGTACGCCTTGCGTCATGCGTCATGCGTAATGCGTAACGCGAAATGTGTCATGCATCATGCGTCATGCGTAATGTGGCATGCGGCATGCGTCCTACGTTGTGTGTCAGGCGTAATATGCCATGTGTAATGCAGCATGTGTCAGGCGTGATGCGACATGCATAATGCGTGATGCGTCATGCGTCATGCAGCATGCGGCATGCGACATGCGTATGGCATGCGTCATGGGTAATGCATCATTGGTCATCATGCGTCTGGTTTCATGCTTCATTCGTCGATCGTCATACGTCATGAGTCATTTGTCGTACGTCATAAACCATTGACTACGTCTTGCGTAATATGTCATGCTTTGTGTGTCATGCGTAATACGACATGCGTCATGGGTCATCTTCCGTTTGGGTTCATGCGTCATCCGCATACACTTCATGACGAAGCATGATGCATGCCTCATGACACATGCGAAGGTAAATACATATATTTTTTGGTTGCTAAATTTGCATCAGATTATTTCCGATTTCTTTGAGCGAATTTTCCGGAATTTGATCTCACTCGATATGGTTGTTGAAGCTCTCTCTAACGATTGCTTACGCCTATTGTGAGGCTCTGAATTTATTTTTCTTTCAGAAGATGCGCTACATGTACTTCTTTCACTTTTGAACATGCTTAAGCTATTGTTAAATCTTGATAATGGATTTCGAGTAAATTAAAATTAAGAATCTTAAAAAAAACAAACAGAAATATAGACATGCTCTCAAACTTATAAATTGATTTTGTTTTAAATTTCGTGTAATTTAAATGACATTTGGTATTCCATAACAAAAGTTCAGATTTTCTGGAATTTGCAAATAGTTCATGTATAATGATGTTTGGAGTAAAGGAGTATCAAGCGGCGCTTAAATTACATAAAATTTGGAACATAATAATTCTATAACTGGCGCTTAAAATATTAGGCCGAGGGCTTCGGCGCTTAAATTACATAAAATTTGGAACATAATCATTCTATAAGAGGCGCTTAAAATATTAGGCAGAGGGCATTTTTGTCCATAAAAAAAATAAGACTATGATCAAATGGAGAACTCCATTTCTTTGGTGCTTTATAAGATACTATAGAGTATAGATACGTGACCAAAAAAATGCAACAGTGATGACAAGTTAGAATAAAAATATAATATTTATGGTAATATCTTTCGTCTAGAGATTACTAATTTAGAATTCATTGAAAACTTTTTCTTTATCAATATTTCAACGCACAGTGGACCAGCGAAATTTTTTAGGCAGAGGACATTTTTGTCCATTAAAAAGTAAGACTATGACCAAATGGAGTTCTCCATTTCTTAGATGCTTTATAAGATAATATAGATAATTTAAATTAATTTTATTATTGAATAATGATATATTAATGTTTTTTTCATAATGTACTCATTCCATTTAAATATTCAAATTATATCAGTATTTGCACCCGTATTCGTTTACTATCTGATTCGTATCTGTATTCGTTTATCATCTGATCCGTATCCGAAACATTTGATTCATAATGTACTAATTCCATTTAATTTAGCAATCGACACAAATGTTTTTTGAAAGTCAATTATTTCTTGTTGAGTGTAGTCTTGAGCTACCAATCTAACCTCGTTCCGTACAACCATACACATTTCATCATTCTTATTTCGAAAGGTCCACTTAGTGCCAATTATATCCTGGTTTGTTGTTCTAGATAATAATTTTGAAACTATGTTTCTTTCAATTATTGTAGTTCATTTTGCATAGCAAGGATTCAATTTTGATCTAAGTTGGCCTCTTTAATGATTGACATTGTTCGAATAATTATAGACCTAGTCTTTACACCATCTTTGAGATCACCAACTATAATGATTGAGGATGTGAAGTAACATCTCTTAACACCTCAGGTGATTGTTAACTTGAAGAAGAGGATTGACTTTCAATGTTTTCTAAATATTTATTCAAGACATTTTGTCTTTCATGACCTTCTTAATCTAACCCATGCCCCTGTTGGGTTGTCTCTCTTTCTTGATCAACTTATTGACATTCATTATCTTCAAGTTGAATGACTCTCAAGGAGTCATACTCAATAAGGTTGTTGTGTGATGCTTCTTCTTCATAACTATAATCACATTACCTTTCTTGGCCAAAACATTAGAATTTTCATCGAATTTTACATATACATATTCAACAATAATCATTAATTTTGGTAGATATATTATATTTGCCTTACTAGAGTTAGAGTACCCAACAAATATTTCCTCTATAAACTTTGGATCAAAATTTTCCACTTTAGGGGATTCATCCAACACAAAGCATTTAGAACCAAATATAAGTTCGGCTTACGTCCATTCCAAAGTTCATATGACGTCTTATTAAAAATTGGTCTAATGGTTAACATATAACCACATTACATGAGATATTTATCGCTTCGGTCCAAAGGTATTTAGAAAGATGTTTGTCATTTAACATTGATCTAGCAAGTTCTTGTAATGTTCTATTCTTGCGTTTTACCAGCTCATTTCGAGGTGTGGAATACTCATGATAATAACTATTCTTTGAATAAAACCTATCAAAATATTCGTCCGCGAGACTCCTCGATTACACACCAGGGTCGAATCACTATCACAGAAGTTCTTACAAGATTGAATTCTAATTTTCTTACAAAACTAGTTGGTACTATGAATCGCGATCTAATTAAAAGATCAAAATAGTGAACCAAAAAAGATTAATTAAAGATCCAAAAATCAGATACAATACAAATCAGCTAAAAAAAAAGAGCTTCGTTGACAATCCTAAGTATACGATGAATTTTAGCATAAAGTAATTAAAATGGACACTTGGTTATGAACAGATTAATAGTGAGAGTAATAAGACAGCAGAAGGGTTATGTACGGACCCGAATCCGCTGTAGCGCAGCACCACGCTACAACAAATGAACGGTTTGGATCAATCGTCAGCTCGCGATCAACTGCCATCGGTGAAAATCAGAAAGCATTTATATTTTGACACAAATCTTGATGCAATCAATGAAAGTCGAACGATTTAGATATTATGCTACACCGTCCCGCAGAGCATCAAATCCGTTTCCGGTTATGTACTGATGCTTCGTATCGACACCACCTGTATATATTTACCGCTATTTTGCAGTTGGCTATTTTGTTTCCTAGTTAACAAGTTATTTCCCTTCCCATCACCCCATGTACTGATGTGCGTGTTATTTCATTGCTCTCTTTTTTCACTTTGTTCTTTTACTGTTACATCCTAATTAATCCTAATAATATCCTACCATCCATCGTCTGATCGCAATATATCACATCGCTGAGCATAATTTCAAATCAAAGTTAACCAAACTTCTTCAAAAATTCTCAAAAATGTCAAAAAGTAGTTAAAGTACCATTCTTCTAATTTCTTTTCCTTCTACATAAATGCAAGGGTGCCACGTGTCACCATCCCCCAGTAACATCAGTTCTACATTTACAACAAAAGCTATGCTAATTTATAATGTGCATTCCTAAAGTTTGTGAAGAATTTGTCTTTTCCATCAGTTAAAAAACATTAATTTTCAAATAAGTTTATAAAATGAGTTTCTTCAAAAAAAAATTTATAAAATGAGTTAAACGTACAAGATATTTATAGACATATTTTTATACTTTACAAATTAATTGTGTTGTACGTTTTGTATACTTTAAATGTTACTTCATACTAAATCAAAGATAATTGAAGATGCATCTTCGTTATAAATATCAAATTATTTGTATTGCCTTTGATGTAGAAATTTGACAAAATTCGGATGAGTCTGACCCGGTCAGAGAAACCTGAGGTCGCGACCCGATCCTGCCCGACTTGAGAGAAAATTCGTGCTGACTCGTAAAATAAATGAGGACTTTGTTGGAAAAAATTTGTATTAAATCCGGCCTGAAATAGACCCGTCTGAACCCGTCTAACCCGTCAACAACCAGTCAATAACCCATGCAAGACTCATGCAAACCCGTCCAAACCCACCCAAACTCGTGCAAACCTGTCCAAACCTGTGCAAATTCGTGCAAACCCGTGCAAAACCCGTGCAAATTCGAGAATAACACGGCCAAACCCGAGAATAACCCATTAAATTTAAAAAAATCAGAAAAAATAATAAAAAAGATAAAAATCCGGCGACCCGACCCGAACCCGCCGAGTTGCTAACTCTTGGGTCTTCGATGAGTTGCAAGCTTGCGGTCAGCTTAAAATTTTTTGACCCGTCAAAATCCGACCCGACAAACCCATCGACCCGTCCAACCCGTTGACCCGTGACCCGGCCGACCCATTGACCCGGGCAGGTTTGGCCCGACCCGACCCGACCCGTTTTCAAATGCCTACTTTGATGAAATATCAAATTGATTTCAAAATTACAATAAGTTTGTAATATAATAAGCAGACCTATATATTTTAGAATGTATTGTAATTTGTATTTGGTTAATTTTATTATAAAACTGATCATTGAAATCGTCAAAACATGGACGTCATCTGGTTCCTCCCCTTAATTGTTAGCTCCAAGATATTTACCCCAAAAGTCTAAAATATGAGACTTTTTATCATTAGCAACAATTAATTTATTACTTAATTAATGGTTGGTGGCGTACGGTACATTAGGCAGGAGTCATTGGGAATCACATCTAGTATTGCGCGAGATTGGTGTAGCATAGTACAAGAGTCGTTCGATCTTTGTTGGTTGCATAAAAATTTGTGCTGAAATTTAAAGAGCTTCATAATTCTCATCGCTGACGATCTATCACGAGTTGGTGGTCGATCCGAACCGTTATTTTTCGTAGCACGATACTGCGTTACAACGGATTCGGATAGAAGTGACTGTAACTGTGAGTGAGTTGTTGAACCCTCCTTGACCTAACCTGACCCCACTCCTTAATTTTATGGATTAAAAATTTGAAACCCACATGTAATATGATTAATAATTTTTTTTATGAAAACAAGAACTTCTAGATTTTATATTGTACGCTTTTCTTTTTATGCATGATACGGTGTGTAATGTGTTTCTGTCATTTTTAATCCAAAAGGTCAGGTGATCACATCACCTTTTGAATATAATGTTTTAAATTAATTAAACCAGGATTTTCGGAGCAATGTTTTTCAAAAAGATAGATGCCATCCTACCAGCGAGATTTTTATCTCATTGTTTTTTGGAAAGAATCTCGCCTCACTTTTATACAAATTTGTCGTTCTTCACGTGGAATGGAATTTGAGGTTTTCGCTTTCCTTCCTATTAATTGGAATCCATGTTTCTAGATCAACTAGAACTCGTACTTTGTGAATCGAAAATTCTAAAATTTGTTTCATCTACAATCTACAATCTACAATTGTAGTACTGTTATTTATCAATTTTATTCAGTCAGCTGAGCCTATGCATTTAAAGATTAAAACAAACATATATATATATATATAAATGACCCTTCTTGTTCGCATGGAATAAATATTGTGAATTTAAGCCTTAGAATGATGAAGTCAACAATAAATTGATAAATAATCATATTCTTGACTCTGTTATGAATTTTCTGTCATGAATGGTTATTTTTTACAATGAAATCAAAACCGTTAATTTTTATAGCAGTTTTTTTTTATTCATTGTTCATAGTCTTATAATACACATCTAAACAAAATCCAAACACTAATATAAAATTAAACTAAAAATAACTATTTCAGTGAGATTTGAACTCGAAACGTCTTCATGAAAGTGTAAAGTTTTACGTCTTACCACTGTACTAAACATGGTTCGTCTTATGGCAGTTGATGTTGAAGTGGTGCAAGTTTTAAATTCCATCTCAACCCTTGAATTATATTCTTTATAAATGAACGGTCTATATTAATTCTAATTTAAGAATTTACCATAATATATATTGTTCAATAAAAGATCGAATATAAATGAGACTGTAACTTTGTCACTCAATAAAGAATCACAATAAAAACCCAAAAAGATCATACATGCATGTTATTATAATGACGGAAGTAAGAACTTTATTTCTTAGGAAATGTAAAATTCTAAGGCCGAAAATCAAATGAAATATAAGGAAATTTATTTAAAATAACATATATTCAACATTATTTTCATATGTTGTTTCAAGATCTTCGTTCCCCTATATTTAATACAAAGTATCGGTTAAATTGGTGCAATCAACCGGTCTTTATTGAGCAGTAGCTCTATAAAATAAGAACTATTCTGTATTGACAAACACCAGCTCTCTTTTTCACATATTGTTTTGTATTGATAAATAATACAACTAGTTAATTATTTTTAATGACTAGTCAATAGTTTAGTAGCTAAGAACAACATATTTTGTGTGAGAAGTCGCGAATTCGAAATTCGGTTGGAAAAATTTTAGGTCATATAATTTGGAGTTTGTCAAATTTAAATTTGAGTGACATAGACTCCATCTCGACGTTAAAAAATTGAAATATAAAAAAAATACTAGTTAACTATTTCTGTGAAGTAAATGATATTCTGTTGGCATGAATAGTTGATGGAAAGTTGGAAACAAATCAAGCGACAGGAAATCGTTTTTATCTGCTTAAAAGGATGGTTGCGTAGTTCAATGAATACTTCATTGTTAATTGAAACTGTTTCATCGCGTCATTGTTCCGATTGAATTCTGATTTCGATCTCTTCTTCTCTGAAAATCATGTTATATTTGTTATACATGTTATTTCTGTTGTTATGCATGTTAATTGAAAACGCCAGCATACAAAATATGGTTATCAGGCATGTTATTCTAGTTGTCATACATGTTGATTGATTTTACTATGCATACTTAATTTGGTTATGCATGTTAATTGAAAACGTCAGCATACAAAATATGATTGTCAGGCATATTATTCTAGTTGTCATGCATGTTGATTAATTTTACTATGCATACTTATTTTTTGTTATAAGTTGTTAAGCATGTTATTCTAGTGTCGTGCATGTTATTCTAGTTGTTATGCTTGCTATTTGATTTATTATGCATACTTACTTATTCTAGTTGTTATGCATGTTAAACTTCATTTTTCTATTGTTATACTTGTTGGTTAATTTACTATGCATACTTATTTGGTTGTTATGCATGATAATATAGTTGTTATAGTAGTTTTTGTGATGTAATGTAGCTTAAACTTTATTTTCTATTGTTATTCATGTTAATTGAAAAACACATGCATACTTATTTAGTTGTTGTTATGCATGTTATTTCTGTTGTTATGCATGCTATATTTGTTATTATGCAAGTTATTTCTGGTGTTATGGATGTTATTCTAGTTTTTGTGTAGCTCAAATTTAATTTTGTTCTTTTATGCATGTTAGTCAATTTAATATGCATGCTTGCTATAATAACATGCATAACAATTGGAAAAAAATTAATATGCATAACAACTGAGAAAATATGAATATGTACCAAAAAATTAATATGCATTATAAATAAATTAATATGCATTACAAATTCGCATATATACGAAATAAAAATCTATCATTATATTAACATGCATTACAAATCGTAACTCAAAACAATTAACATGCATTACAAATTCGCATATATACGAAATGAAAATCTATCATATATTAACATGCATTACAAATTGTAACTCAAAACAATTAACATGCATTACAATTATAAATAAATTAATATGCATTACAAATTAACTGGAGAGAACAGTTTGTAAAAAATGGAGAGAATTTTAGAAAGAAATGGACGAGCGTATCAATTGCGTATCAAATTGTGTATCACTATATCAGCTCTCTAGCTCTCTTAATAGTATATATATCAACTAAAATTTACGTTCTTTTAACTGCTTTATCAATTATAATAATAATTACTAGTTTTTTGCACTGTACAATAAAATAACCGCATCAAGATTCTGTTTACACATCCTGTCAATAGATTGTCATATTTATACTAGTAAGTGACTTATATTGGTAGGTCTTATACTATTAGCAAATACTGTTAGAATAGATTCCAACATTAAAAACACTTAAATAGCGAGGGGACGCCATAGGTTAACTCTTGTTTTCTTTTCTTTTTCTTTTCACTTATTCTTAATTGGGCTGGGCTATAGTAGTAACGGTGAATTGGGCTGGGCTAAATTAAAAGCAAGTATATCTGTTCGTTTGATTAGTATTTGAGTAATTGATTAGATTGATGGGCCGAAATGATTTCATTGTTGGGGAATCTGAATTCTGAATTCTGAATCTGTTTACAAGTTACAAATTTGGTTTCTGAATTCTGATTACCAATCAAATACAAATACAAATACAAATACAAATACAGATACAATCGAAGTATGTTATGTTATGTTATGTTATGTTATGTTTTGTTTAAAACAATGAGTCATTGATTACTAAAACTTCTTTAATTACTCCTTAATCCTTATACAGAAGTCTTCAATCTCACTCTTCCTTGCCTCTTCATTTATCCAATTCAAGTTTCACGCTTCTCCTTGCAACAAACATTTCACCCCCTATTATCAAATTGGATTATCAATTGCCCCAATTCAACAACGGGAGCTTGTACGACTCGGATTCATTCTATTTGTTGTAGTATCAATATTGCTTGTAGTTCGTGAGCTCAAAAATTGGATTTACTTGTAGTTGTAGTAAGAATACAATTGATAACTATAATACCTAATTCCTCTGCATGGGCATGTTTTAGGGAGAGTTCAAGCTAAATTGTGTTACTTTTAATGTCTCTCTCTGTGCATCTTTTTATCCTTGTATCCTTGGCTCCTTGCACAATTAGCTCAGTTAACATCTGCTTTAATGTTTTGGCTTCAGATTGTTCTAGTTCAGGGAATATTGATGCTTCCTGTCCCGTGACTGCTTCAGATCAATGACATCTGATGCTCCTTTTGGAACCATTTTTTTGCATTTTCAGTTTCATGTTTATGATTGCTGTAATATAAGCAACTTCTCTTGATGAAAGATAAAATATCATAGATAAGAGGTGATTGAGTAGAATTGAGAAATGAATTAGAACTTTGTTATGTGCATTCATGCAAACTTAAAATAATGAAATTCCATTGACACTTGACAAATCCAAATTTACCAAGTCTTTTGAATAACTTGCACTAAAGTCCCTTAATGGGTATATCCATATGCAAATATTCATGATATAGCAACAATCTAAAATCATATAGGGTCCCTTTCGAAGAAAACATTTTTCTATGCATTAGATTTCTAATGAAATACTTGAACAACTTCCTTTTTAAGTTTTTCATGCAAATGACCAAAGAGTGTTGACACATGCATATAAAAAAAGAAAAAGTCTAAGTTAATAACGAAGAGTACTTTAGCAAGTAAATTCCATAGACAACTTCAAACTAGCAGCATGCCCAAGGCAAAAAAAAAGAAAAAAAGAGAGGTAAAGGCATGACTTATCAGAAAAAGAAACTGCTCTCATATGAGCTTTTACACTTGCAATTATAGTAGCATGTGCCTTAACAATAAAAACTTCAAAAATTAATTTATGAGGGTTTATGAGAATTCAAAATTTGAGTAATTAAGTTGGTCTCTTAATTCATCCTTAAATCTGGCTATTAACTTGCGACATGAGTTAGGGAATGCAGATCTCCTGTGGCTCTTTGGTGTGTCGCATATTGCATATCAAATTATTACACTGTGCTCACAATACTATATTACTGTCAGAGCTATGAGTCTATTTTTAGCTCTAGCAACTAGTACTTAGATCCGTTTTAGTTATTATACATTAAAACCCCATCAACTTGTTTCAGTGTTAGGAGTTTTGGATTTCAGAAGTTAATTATTGAATTAAGTAGACATGGAGAACAAATTAAGATGCTACATGGAATTAGTACATATGAGCACCACAAAGAACCTGGAAATGGAGTTAAGAATGGGTTTAATGCATGTTAAGAGGTCTCTTTACCTCCTTTTACCATGTAATATCTGATATATCATCTCTTTCTACCCCACAAGTATCCCTTCTTATAACAACCCCATGCAATCCTGTCACCTTATACTCCTACTCTAAGGACATTAGAACCCTAACAACCAGCAACCTCCCCCTCCAACTGAAACAATATCTTCAATGGATTTTTGCTATTTGAAACCTTGCATGGATACTGACACACAATTGGATTATTTGCATGATAATAATCACCAAGTAAATGATGGTTTGAACAGTATTGGCGTCATATCCGGGGATTCTTTTTATGGCATACCCCCGTTCGAGACACGTTATCAAATAGCAGGGTATTCTTTCTACCAAGAAGTGCCTTTATACAACAATGCTCCTATGATGATGGTGGGAAAGATAGAAGATGAATCTTATAACATGGCTATGGTGCCTGATATTACACCGAAATTTTCTCTCTCTTCATCTTCTTCGACCGTCAAGGAGGATCGGTTTTCAGTATTTAGAGGAAATGGAGAGAATGAAATGGTTATTAAGACAGTGCGTAAGAATCTCAGTAAGAACAAGAAGAAAACTAATATGGTGAAAGGTCAATGGACACTGGATGAAGATAGGTATTGCAAATACTTTTTTAATTACTAATTTTTATCATGTTTGTTCTTCTTCCTCTTTGTGCTCAATTAACTTCAATATAAATAAAAAATGAGCTTGCTATTTTAAAAAAAAAATTATTTATTTTTCTTCTAATGAAATTTTTGGTAAGGTTTGATTCTGTTTTCACTAGATAAATAAATATTGGAACATCAAAACTAGATAAGTTTCCATCCGTGTCGGCATGTCCGGCATGTCCCACAAAAAGGACACACATACATGGCAATCCAAATCGTCCATCATTTTTAATCGCTAATCTTGATCCTTTATCGTTTTGTTTGATAAAATATGGCAACTGTCTCTTCCTTCTCCGTGTAGAGAATTGTTTTTTGTGTTATTTCTCTTCATCGATCTCGCCACACAATTCTACCCGTATAATAAACCATTGTCCTACTTGACGGGACACGACTATACGTATTTAATTTTTACGTATTTGTTTTTAGGTATTTTCTTATGGATGGATTGTTTAATATAAATTAGAAATGATAATTTATTTTAACATTTTTTTAATCGAGTATAGAAGACTATTTTTGTTTTTTTAATATTATAGAAACATTAACGAGACAAATTCATCAATTTAATAAATATAAGAAAAACTGAAGACGGGGCGCATATTCTAGTGTTAATAAATTACTATGCGGCAGCAATGCTAACGGATGTGTTGTTTTGTTTTGTTTTGTTTTAGACGATTGATAAAATTAGTGGAAAAGCATGGTATAAGAAAATGGTCTCACATTGCTCAAATGCTTCCTGGAAGAATAGGCAAACAATGCAGGGAAAGGTGGCACAACCATCTTAGACCTAACACCAAGGTATTATTTTCTTCTACCTTACCCTTACAAAAATTATGAAAAATGAAAACGTGAAGCTAATGCTGCTTCCCATATTTAATTTAATTAGATAAAGATTCTGCTTAAGTTTCAACACTGAAAAATGCTCAGCCCAAAAGCACCTTTCAAGCATCAAACTATATACAATCAGTCAAGAATGTACTTTGTAGTTGGTGATTTCAAATAATCCACAACGCTGTCGCTTGTAACCAATGCAGAAGGACGGCTGGACAGAGGAGGAAGACAAGGTATTGATTGAGGCGCACATGGAGGTCGGCAACAAATGGGCAGAGATTGCCAAGCGGCTTCCCGGAAGAACCGAGAACTCCCTCAAGAACCATTGGAACACCACTAAGCGCCGTCAATTCGCTTGCCGCCGTACCCGCTCCACCAAAAATTCCCGAGGAGCAACCAACAACACAATCCTCCAAGACTACATCAAGAGCCTCGGCATCGTAAGCAATAACAACATGCCACCTCCACCTCCAGCTCCGGCCCCGGCCCCAGTACCCGCAATGCCCGTTACCATAATAATGCCTCCTGAAAATGGTGCTATGTTGAAGCCAGCCAAGATGGAGAAGGTGGAGGTGGATGTCGAGGATGATTTGCTTCCGAATTGTGATTCTTTTGCTGATATGTATAGCTTGTTATTTGATGGAAATGATCATGAGCTGTTCCCGGAGAAATGTGGTAGCAATATTGATATTACCGGGAATATTGTTTTCGATAAGATAGATGAGGTTATGATGGAGATGGCGTGGGATGATGACGTGTTTGTCGATGCTGATAACGGGACGACAGTGATGCCAAGCGGCGATAAACTAATGAGGTTGTGGTGAAGAAAGAAATGGAGATCATGGAGAGAATTAAGTGGCGCAAGCAGCTATTCTTCAGATGTTCTTGGCTTGGTCTTGTAATCGTCTGCCCGGCCGGGATAACTGGATTGACATAAAATATATATATATATCGTGCTATTATGCTTTGCAAAGCGCAACAAAGCGCGCGCTTTGCGATTGTGAAATCATTGAATCTTTGATCATCATATTGGCACAAATCACAAAGCACGATCCAATGAACCACAATGGCAAAGCGCGCGTTTTGCCGCACTTTGCAAAGCATAGTAGCACAATTCTATATATATATATATATATATATATATATATATATATATATATACATACTGAATAAGTGATGATAACACGTTCCATTCCATCCAAGTTACTTATAATTGTGAGATATATGATGATATAACTGTTACTACACGCCCTTGTTTTATTTTTTTGTAATCTGGAGTGTTGTAATAAGTTATAACTCGATCGGTACATTTTTCCTATTTGAGAATCGTTAATTTTAATCTCGTTCTTGTATTGATTTTAATTTGGATTCGGTGATTATGAATTTATGATTTTTATGCTCAAGAGTCAAGACTGAGGAGAAGCCCAGCAAGGTAATTCATGACATCACAAATCACATCAATTAAAGCCCATGCATATCGCTGTTCCATCCTTCGGGCCGGGCCGGGTAGGCAATTAATGGGTTGAATTTATCCCCACAGTAGAACCCGATAAGCATAAACCTCTTCTCTTCCGCGCGCACTCACCCCCCACCCCCCTGAGAGAAAGAGAGTCTTAGTTAGGGTTTCGACTTGGATCAACTTTGTTGTAGCTCATGGCGGATTCGCCATCAACTCAGGAAGGGGTTACAGATCCAACGGTTAGAGATCCTCTCCATTACTCTCTTCTCTTGCTCTTTCTTTTCTTATTTAATCTTATCCAGGGAAGGATTAGTAGACCCGCCTACACAGACACTTGATTAAATACAAATATGAGCAAACATTTCTTTTGAAATGTTTACCTTTTTTCTCTTCTGATCACTGAAGAGCTTGTGATTTTATTCTTTCTTGGGTAACTATGTCCAATTATTGTTCGGTTTGCCTGCAAGTGAAATCCATACATTATAAAAGGAAAATACAACACCATTTTGGCATGGAATATTTTCTTTGAGGCAGTACCCTTTGGCGTCCTGGCACATAACATATCAGTTCGGACTGAATTCCAATCTTTGTTAATATTTTATTAGCCATAGGAACTAACTTCATAGCCAAAGCACATTTCAGCTGATTTATGTCATTTTCCATGAAGAGACGGCCGCGGAAACTTTGCTTAAGCTTGCCTTTGATTTATCGAAATACTTTTTAATTCTTGATATATAAGCATATCTTCTTAGAACTTATCATTAAAAGAAAAAGTTTATTACAGTATTAGTTCTTGATATATATGCATATTTGGCCAGCATATCTACAAAAACGTTGAAATTGCATTGAGCATAAACCTGTTAAGTTCTGAATACTAAATTTGGCTTAGATCGCTACCCTGTCATCGTAGGATAATCCCTTGTAAGTTATTTAAATGCTTGCTATATGACATGCTATACCAAAACAAAAGGTTGTCTCTATAATTCCCTAAAAGATTGAAATCGCTTGTGATAAATATTCTTTTTGTTAAAGCATGTCTGCCGCAATTACAGGAAAGCCCGAAAAATCAAGCGGGGATGGGTAAATGGGGCGCCTACACTCTTGTAGGGGTATTTGCGGGAATACTGTATGGTGGAAGTAAGGAGGCTTCAGCATCTTTTGTAAGTTCCGTTCACTTAAGTTCTTATTTGATCTACTATGAGTCTAATTTCATATTGAGAGTGTTCATCATATATTCACGGTGTTTTTGGAAAAATGTTGATGTTAATCACCCCCACCCTTTTCCATATTGGGTCCCAAGTCTACATTAAGAGTTCAACAAATGCATCAGAAGCCAACAAATATGCATCTTATACCTGAATTTGGCACTTTTGGAAACCCAAGTTATCATGTTTTTTTTTTACAGAAAACAGTAGTTGTGGCTAATTTCAAATTCTAATTATGGTTTCGTCCTCATTTGTTATTTCAGAGTAAAGATGCAGAGGTGATGCTAAAGATGGGGAGCACAGCTGACAAAAGAGAGCAATACCGGCTGATGAGAGATGCCATGGAAAAGAGATTCATTCGGGTTGCTCGTGGATCACTGATTGGTGGTGTCCGTCTCGGCTCGTTCACTGGTACCTTTTATGGAATGCAGAATCTCCTGGCTGATGTAAGGTGTGTGCCTGTGTATGATGTCTTCAATATAGTTGGTGCTGGTTCAATTACTGCAGCTGCTTTCGGTCTCATAAGTATGTCATTTTAAAAAATATATTCATATTTTTCATGTTCTTTTCTATCTCTGTGCTTCTGCTTGGATATCAGTTTTGGTACCTTATGTGTAATGTTGAGTGTATTTTTTAGTGGTTATGATTTATCATTATTATTGGAAGTCATATGTTCTAGACAGCATTTATTATACCAGTACCATCTCTAAAATGTACAGGACACAAAATGTACAGGACACACCTACGGGCTTTTAAGTTAAAAAAAAAAAGGTGCAGTACACCAATCTGATGCAAAATTGCTCACGACAGAGTTCATGTCCATAATGTCACCAGTAGGAACCCATAGTAGGAAATCTCTTGGCAGAGTAGCCTATAGCTCACTGATTGGTACTGTATATTGCATTGCAACATCAACTTTTACAATTTCTTTCTAAATAATGTGTAGTGCCTGGCTCATTGGCATGGCGTGCTAGAAATGTTTTGGTCGGTTCAGTTCTTGGAGCTGGAGTTTGCTTTCCTCTAGGTAATTTTGAATTTTCTAAAGGGTATACATTTTATGGGTGTGTTTTATAAGAATTTTGGTACTAAGAATTTGTTTTATCACCCCATATATGAGTGTGCATGTTTTTGTTTCCTCAAATGAAACTGGTTGAAGGTTGGTTGCAAATGAAGTTGATGGAGAGAGCAAATCAAGAGATGGTTAATTCCAACTCCAATTCTGATGTAAACGAGGCTGGGGAAATAGCTCGGAGCCAAAGCAGAGTAGGTGCTGCTATAGATAGGCTTGAAAATAGATTAGAAAAGAAATAAAACACTTTTTTTCTTTTACTTTTGTTCATTCTTCTGAGGGATAGAAGTCACAAACATGAATAAATTGCCTACAAACTGGTTTCATTTTTTTAGATAAAGATGAGAGTTAAGTTACCTAAATTTAAAGAAAAATGTTCTTCCGATCTTCACATCAATCCCGTCATTGATATGCACTGGACGCTTTCAGTTGAGTTCTGACGAAAAAAATTTCTACTTATTATGCATGTTATTTAAATTATTATGTATCTTATTTTTGTTATTGTGCATATAATAACATGCATAACAGTTCAAATAATGTGCATAATAACTTAATTAATTCGAATTGTGTATGTTAGTTGTATTATTATGCATGTTATTTGCATTTTTATGCATTTGACAGTATTTAAATTCATATTATTATTATGCATGTGTTATTATGCATGTTAATTATATACAAAATAACAAAAAATATGCATAATAATCAAAATGATATACATAATAATTAGAACAATTTTCAAAGTGAATGTAACTGGATTCGTTCAGTCCGCATTGATAGGTGTATCAATCTCTGTTTTTAGTCGAGCGTTCAGTCAATTAGATGCATAATAACAAAAACAATATACAAACTGAACTCGATTGAATCCATGTGGTTGGAATTGATGGAAGGATCGATGAAATGATCAATATATCAGCTTTCAAATTTAAGTAACATATTGTTATTTCATCTGATTCGAGTTTTGAACTTAAAGACCTTCGGCTGGTAATTTCAGTTGAAAATATAACTTTTTAATTGCATGATTTTGGGCCGTGAGGTTTCAAAGAAAAGGTCTCGTCTTCTTTCTTCAGGCTAGTTAATTTGTAATGATGTTCAACTATATGTACAACTTAATTTTGTAATCTCATGTTAAAAAGGTGAAGGGCCCTCCTTGTACAAGCCGAAAGTGAAACCTGATTGACACAACATGTTTTTTATTGTGTTAGGTGGCACACGTCTCCCTTACACCTTTAACTTTTCCTCCTCTACTGCTTAATTGCTTTGCTTTTATTTCAGTTTGAAGCAAACAATTACATCATGTAATGTATTGTCAATTTAATTTCCAAGGAACTGATAATACAGGATAGGCAGATAAATAAATTTTCAATGGTTTTTCATGAATTTTCTTTTCATTTGAAAAGTGAACTCTACATGATATTGTAAGCTTGAAGGGGTGCCATGAAATTCCTCAGCAGATCCTCAAACCATTAGTCTGAATTGTATTACTCGGATACTTCAAATATCTTACCGCATCCGTATCTGATACTTGCAACACCCGTATCCAATACGATTCTCGTGCGATACTTCACGTGATAATCATTGTATATTTTTTAGTTGTTGTTTTCTCATGTTATCGTAAGGTTGAAGCCATTTTTTATAATAAAAAAACATATTACCCCTACATCATATTCTCTCGTGTATAATAATGATTTCTATTATATATATTCACTTATATATTTTTCAAAATATTAAATTGCTTTTTACTTAAAATTTAATATATATTAAGGCACACCCGTATCTAAGATTTTTTAGAATTATCGTATCGCCACACCCGTATTGTATCGGATACGATACGCGCACCCGCACTCGTGCAAACATAGGTGTGGAACCCATGCAGCATACCCGATCATTGCAATTATGCTTGTCCTTCTCTGGAATACAGAACATTTGTTTGTTTCATAAAAAGAATCAATAGTAATGCCAAACACATCAGCACCATCTCTGGCCTTGACCAACCAATAATACTAGCATCTCGAGTCGATGGTTGTCTAGAAGATAGCATCATTAACTTTGCCATGCTAAAACAGTAAAAAGGTCTACCAACATAATTCTGACAAGGGCAAGAACAATAAAATTGAGAGTTAGGACTCACTGTATAAGTGCAATAACATGAGAGCACATTGCAACTGACATAGACTCTTACTTGTCATCTCCATATGACAAATAGGATGGGCATGTGCTTTTTATATATGACATAGATTTATTACAACTCAGACCTGGAGATTCATATA
>CAXKVX010001634.1:0-120659 GCA_964058865.1 Eleocharis quinqueflora | reverse complement strand
GCGTACAATAATGCATGTGGAATCACTTGTGTCCGATCAAATAATGTGCATCATGTACTTACGTTCCATACAATATACATTCATGAGTGAATTATTTAATTGCGCATTCATGATTAAATCAATGAATTATATATTCTATTTTTTTCTTAAATTAAATGGAAAGAGAGAAAAATAAATAATTAAATTATAAAGAGAAAAAGTATTATTTAATGATCTAATGGTTAAAATTAGAAGTGCACAATCAAATGATGCACTTATGAGTCATTGGCGAATTCAAGTAGGTCCAGGAGGGACAGTTGTTCCTTGGAATTTTTTTTCAAAATAATCATGTATATTTATTTGATTTTAATTTTTTTTTGTAAAATAATCATGTATATTTAAAAATATGTCTAATTTTGTTACTCTGAAAAAAATTATAGATCTTGCATCCTGACGAAAATTCTAAATCAATCTTTGTCATGAGTGTACCTAACTCTTAACTCTGAACCTTGGGTAGTTGGCCATATATCCAGTTATAAATACTCAGGAAGCTCAACGATCCAACAACAGAAACCAATCAAATAAAACAGAGAGGAGCTGAATAAGCTAATTAAGCTTGGGTAATGGCTTATTCACCACAAGTGAGCAAGTATCATTTTCTACTTCCTCTGGTGTTTCTTCTGTGTTATTCTGATCCATGGCACTTAGTTTCGGCTCAGAAACGAATCGACAACCTCCCCGGGTTCGACGGCCCGCTGCCTTTTACTCTAGAAACCGGGTATATATATATATATATATATATATATATATGCACTCTTAATTCTGTGTCTCTGTTTTCTCACCTCTAGTTGATGCTCAATTAATTATATAACTCATTAATTAAAATCCTAAAATTTGTATTAGAACTCTGAACTCATCTAATTAAAATTGAACTGATGAAAATGCATGGGGGTACACACTTGAACAGGTATGTGGAGGTGGATGAAGAGAAAGGGATTGAACTGTTCTACTACTTCATTGAATCAGAGAGAAACCCTGAGGAGGATCCTCTATTGCTATGGCTGACAGGTGGGCCCGGTTGCTCCTCCCTCTCGGGATTGGTCTTTGAGATAGGTATGTAACTATGTATGACTTAATGTGGAATTGGGCTTTCGTATAATCGTATCCCATTACTTATTTTATTTTCATATTTCTTCCTCAACTTCTTAATATATCTTATTTAAACTGTATTCGGTCTTTTTTTTCAAAATAGAAGACAATATATATAAGCATTAACCTTTTTAACTGTTAACATAATATATTTGAAACTTGAACCTTATAATATGGGTGTTTCTAGCATACATATAAATTTTCTGATGCATTCAAATTTTATTGTAGTACATCATTCAGATTAAAATATTTAAATTGTATATATGCTCTAAATTACTTGCAGATCAAAACTTTTAAGTCTTTCATTTAATTTATATGTTTTAAATATAGTAGGTTGAATGACCAGTCACATTCAAAATTACACGTTCTATCTATATATTTTATGAACACATCTACAGTTTTAGTTTTTAAATTTGAAATATATTTTTCATTAAAATAATATATACCATCAGAGTTAATTGGTTGTACCATAAAGTAAAGTTTGATGTTTGTAGAAAAAAAAATTATCTTAAAAATATTATGTGTAAAAAAGAATAAATGTAAGATTGTATGATGGTGTATGATTATCAATATTTATTATGGTATATAGCATAATATTAAAAAGTATTTTCAACCCCATCACGAATCATACGCCTAACTAAATTTGGAAATCCATTTTGATAAACCATCTCAAGTGATCCAAATGTTTATTTGACCTTTCCATTTCAGTAATTGTCTAGCTCATCATTTGATCCAACTTCCAATTTGAAACAAATTGCCAGTACTTTATTTGGCATGCCTGCCTTATAAAACAAAACCACACAATTAATTGTTGCAAAGCATCATAATAAGTTAATAACCATCGATCTCCATCATACTTTGCAAGGATTATAAATATTAATATGATATTTGTACTTTAATTGCACTTTAATCACCATCCCCTCGCCTCAATTAGGTGCCTTTCCTTTTCACCAATGAAGGTCCTCATGTCCATTTGGATATTTTTTTATTTTTTTGAGGAAAAAAAGGCTTCGCCCTCTTTATATATATTTAAAAAAGGTTTTGGAGTTTATGTACATCAGTGAAAAGGAAAAAGAGAAGAATGAGATAAAGAGAATATGTAGGAGTGAAACGATCCTATGTACATGGATAAAAAAGGATGATTAGTAAAAACAAAAGAAAGTCAAAATGAAGTCGCTGGTGCTCCCTTCAATTGCCGCATTTCATTTCTTATATGGCTTGCAATGAGGTTGCAAGATTGCGAGGAGCCTTCGAAGACACGCTTGTTTCTTTCTTTTCTGATTGTTCACAGAGTTAGTTGGATTAAGGTGTCTCTTGCCTTTGGAGAGTCCCCTGGTAACCGGTCTCTGTTGCGCTTCCAAAAATCGGCAATTTGGTCATCTCTGATGGGGGTTACCCTCGGTGCGAGCCTATCCCAAATTTTTCGTGAGAAGGGGCACATAAGGAATAGGTGTGTCGTTGTCTCGAGTGTCGCCGTAATTTGTCTTTATTTTCCCCTCTCTATTATCATAATTTCTTTTGTTGATTGTTGGTTGGTAAACAGGTGCTATCATATTAATTTCGGCTGTTCTCAAAGTCAAGTGGCATATATATATATATATATATATATATATATATTATATCAATCACAAGTCAATGTCACATTTATATAAATAATGGGTCTGCGTACGTGCTACAAAATCTTGTCACAAAATACTGATAAGTGCGTCTACGGACATGAAATATCCAAGCTAGCGGATGCAATTTACACCTCGATCTGTTCATCCCTCTTGATTTAGAACACCTCATTAATTACCTTTGGACCATTTAATTTAAGCGCACATATTTTCTGATCATAAGCTCTCAAATGTCTGTTGTGTCGGTGGGAATTGATTCTCATGTCTAGGTCTATCAATGATCGATCGTTTAATAGATTTTCGTTTCGTTTCGTGACAAATGAAACGATTACGATCAAAGATATTTCTTTCGTTTAAATAACGAAACGGTTAACGAAAACATATTGTTTCGTGATCGTTTGTTTCGTAGTTTTGTTTGTGAGTGTGTATTGTTAGAATTATTTTGATTTCAGAGAAAAACGTTATGCTGAGATAAGGTAATGAGAGATGAGATGAAGGATTGCTCGAATGAGAATATGAATGATTTGATTCTGGTGTATAATTAGAATCGTTCACCACCAGTTTCTGGTTTGCTTTAGTGTGATGAGAGAGGAGATTGATGAAAAACGAAGAGAATAAGTTTGATCATTATGTTTCGTTCTGATCGTTATCTTTAACAAAATAATTAACGAAAAAAAATTCTTAATCATTCATTAAACAAAACGGTTATCACAACTATCATCTTTCATGATCGTTACGCATGTTATGTAGGTCTACACATGTCTATGATTAATTGATTGTGTTCCAATTCTGTAAATTATTAATTATTTAATTAAAATTTTCATGTGATATATATATACACATAATATGCAGGACCACTTGGTTTTGATTTACCAAATTATGTAGATGGCCTCCCTTCCCTCTATTATAAACCTGATGCATGGACCCAGGTTCTCTCTCTGTTCTTCTAAAATTTTATTTCCGGTCGAAGATATTTACAAAAGAGTTGAGATATAATTAATGTCTCTATTTTTGTGTACCTCAAGTGCATCTAAATTTATATCATTTATTAAAATCAATGAATAATTTATATTTAGTTGCATAAAAAAATGTATATGATGAATGATGTAGATTTTGAAGACACACAAAAGTGAAGATATTATATTTCTCCTCTTTATAAAATTAGTGTGAACCATCCAACCAGCATTTTATGAGTGCATCCAACCAGTGCAGGATCAACTTATAGTAAACAATGTTAAACAGATGTAATATAATAGTTAACTAGTATAAATGTATGTATGACTGGTTTAATAGCATGTATTATCACTTGATGTTTAAAAATGGTTAATTATGATTCACTTAAATTTTAAATAACTGAGCATCAGTGACACAATAAGAGTTAACATATAGAGTTATGGTGCTTGATCTAGCACCAAAGGTCAGTGGTGCTTGATCATCAAATATCACAAACGGACAATTCAAATTTCGATTTATCATACTTAATAATTTATTTATATCGAAATCTTGTGGGATATCAAAATTTTCTATGTTTAGAATTTTTGAATACTTGTTTTGATTTTTCTAAAATGATTCCAAAATAATAATAAATGATCCATGTTTATACATAAAATGAGTCACTTAATTTGTAAAATCCAAAACAAGTACATTAGAAATTTTCTAAAAATAAAAAATTCAATCTCACAATTTTGATATTTAAAAATTGTTGAGCATGATAAATCAAAATTTTAGCCGTTCATTTGTGATATTTTGAAGATCAAGCACCGACTCTTTAGTGTTCGATCAAGCACCATAGCCCAATTCATATAATACTTAACTGATATTAATTATATAAAGAGAATGTTTGCACGGATTTGAACACTATTAAACTGACCGGACGAAAAATGTTTGGGATCCTTTGATTTATTTGAAGTAGAGTTACATGTATGAAGATGATTTACAAAATTGTATCCAAGTTAATAGTTACAAATTCAGTTAAAATATCTCTGTTATTTTTCTTTCTTTCTTTTTTGGCATTCTCCTCATTTTCTGATAAAGTGTTGAATTGTGATCATAAAACAAATAGGTGAGCAATATTATATTCGTAGATTCACCTGTGGGAACTGGATTCTCTTATTCCCGTACCAAAGAGGGACTGCATTCATCTGACACTCTAGCTGTTCGTGCGCTTCTACAGTTTCTTTATAAGGTACTGTCTCATCTTTTTCTGGTTACACTTCAAATTTCAATCCCAAACTTTTTTAATCTAGTGTCTTTTTTTCTAGTTATCAAAGTATTGCTTACAGTGGAAAACCACACATTAATTAAAGCATTTAAACCTTTCACAGCCAAGTTTGAAAGTTAGCAATTAATGTAACATTACTTTTAGTTCTGATATTTGGATGAATGACAATATATATCAGGTTTAGTCTCCAAATAGCAAAGGCCAATGAAAGAAAGTAAGAAGTTTCCTCCATTTTTAACAAAAAATACATGATTTTTGTGGTGTAGTGGCTCGAGGCGCATCCTATGTTTAAGTCAAATCCTCTCTATATAAGTGGTTCTTCATATGCTGGCAAGATTATACCAGTTCTGGCCCTTGAGATCGCTATCGGTAATTGTATTATATTTCTTTATTCAAGTCAATTGTTTTGTTGTTTCTTGATATTATTATGAAAGCTCACAGGGGTGAAAAGAAAGCAAAATGAAAATTACATTCCCAAACAGCCTGATGCTTCTCACTATTTTACTGTTTTACAGCTCAAGAATCTCATGGGGCACCATTTAACCTTAAGGTTTGCAAGTTTAAAGCATAGCAGATGAAAAAAAAAATACTCTCTTATCAAAGCTCTCAAACTAATTAATCATAATTATCTGACATTTCAAGGGTTATTTGGGTGGCAACCCCCTAACAGATGAAAATATTGATCATAATTCCACGGTTCCCTTTTACCACAGAATGGCAATTATTTCTGACGAACTATACGAGGTAAAATAAGTAGCAAAATTCGCATAGAAGCTTTAATGGTTGGTTTGGTCTGTTCAATAGAACAAACCTGGTGGCATATACATACCCAAATCAGCAGAACCAACAATTTCTAAAGCAAATCATAACAGGTTTATCAGTTAAATAAAATATATCAAACTTGGTTCTGAATTAATAACAAGTAGTTTACTGAGCAACTGAATTGAATGGTTCAAGTACCAGTTTCCCTATTCTTTGACCATGCACTAGGATGATCTATCATAGTATTGTATAAGCTTCATATACAGTACTTTTTTTAGAGAAGTAGGCTTGGCCAGTTGGCCTACTTAAAATTTTCATTAAAATAAGACAAAAAGTTTACATTATTTATGGAAATTTATAAAAGTGTTAGTAATTATTCAAATGCTTTAACAGAAAAATGTTTCTTGTCTAATTTTTAAAATCTTTTGTGCAGTCCACCAAACAAAGTTGTTCAGGAAAATTCACAAACCCGAGTAACATTTTTTGTTCAAGATATCTTGATGCCGTTAAAGAGGTATGACTCAGTTAAATACATTTTAATTAGAATATTTATCTTAATTTATTTGTATAAATTATATATAGATCTAGTATTTCGAACTAAACGATCAAGTTCATAGCTCTACCTACCGGACTTTAGGTGAAGTTACAAAAATCAGATTAATTAATTCACATGGTTAATGCTAAATTGTATAATTTATTTTAAACTTAACAACAGATGAAGCACAAATAATTTCTGATGAGAATTACTAAGTATGACAAGAAAGCAAAAAAAGGAGAGTTGTTTCCCCTTAGTTCATTTCTAGGGATTTTCCTATACAAGAAAATTGATGATGAAAATCCATTACTCAAATTGGGACTTTTCTGTTTCACATTCATCAATATCAAACAAAAGAACGAGCAGACAAACTCGACAAGAAGTGTGATGCAGCATTTATATCATCAACAATACATTGTGCTAGTTTAGTACAATTAATATTCTGAAACTTTTATAATTTTAATTAGTAACGATTGTTTATCAAGCAGATGACAAAAGATTTGAATCACGATGATATCTTGAGTCCAAAGTGCGAAGTCCATAGTCCGAGACCAGGCCTAATTATTAGCTGGACAATTAAAAAGAGGTTTCATAATGAAGAAGTTCATTTAGGCAGATCTGGCCTACCATTGGAGTGCAGTGTAATGCTTATGACACTCTATATTTCTTTCAGCATTTACTTTTCTCATAGGACAATGATGGAGATGTTTAGTCAGGATTGGGGCCACTGTCACGTACGTACAGTCAGTATGATAGTTTCAGCGAATGTTTTGTCAAATTTGAAATGCAACTTATTTTGAAATTCAACCAATCTAGTGTCAATTTCAAAACCTAGATAAAATAGGTTATAGTTCAAATAAGCTGCAAATATGTATTATTACTACTTGGGTTAAGACGGTAAGATGAAGCCAATTTTGAGTTAAATTGCACAAGACCTACAACAACAACATTACATAAGCAGGGGATATGCTTTAACTTTACTTCAATGGAGTTCTCTCTCATAAAAAATAATAAGGTATGAAGTTATCTCTGAGACTGATAAAAAAAGGTATGGAGTTATGTAATCAAATTAAAAATAATGACTAGAAAAATCCTGAGGCATATTTACTGGTTTAAGTTTAAATTGTAAACCTCATTGACATTGCTCTTCAAAGCATCATATGATTTGTTTCTCATAATTTTGTCCAGTCATCCTTGTACCTACTTTCGGAGTTCTGGGCAAATAATGATACAGCCAGAGATGCTCTTGGTATACGCAAGGTACATATGGTTTTAAGATAAATGTAAGATTTTGACAATGAGGATTCGGTATAAGACAGAAAACTATTGGTAAATGCAAGATTTTGAGAAAAGTTGTATTTCTTATAGGGAACAGTTGTTGATTGGCAGAGATGTAATCGTTCTATACCGTATACTAAAGATATTAAAAGTACAGTACCACATCATCTTGCGGTCACCAATAAAGGTTACCCTGCACTTATTTATAGGTAATTAAGAATCAATTTTCTTTTTGTGAAACACTGAAATATCTTCCTTTTTGTGAGCATCTCCATTTTTGTGTATTAGAGACCAATTATGTATTAAGTTGTATATATGCAGTGGAGATCATGATGGTACAGTGTCTTATATTGGCACCCAAGCCTGGATTCGATCTTTGAACTCTTCGATTGCAGATGATTGGAGACCTTGGTATGTTGGTGGCCAAGTAGCAGGGTAAGTTTGATGGTCTAAAATATAGGTTTGGAGAGTTGCTATGGTGTTCCTCTTTCAACAAATATGAAACAAGTTGGCATGAAATGTTTTTTTTTTTAGAAGAAGTGGAGTCTTTGCTTCAAATTTTGACTCTTTCAGGAATTCACCGTTGAATTCCGAAGTTGGTACCTTTAGAAAAATATTGCTCTTAACCACTAGTTATGTTGACTATTTTGCTTTTTGTCAATCAATGTTTCAGGCCTAGATTTAATTATCAAACTATTGAAATGTCAGAGAACACCTATTTGAGGAACGCCATAGCAAAACTTAGCTTCTGATTACAAATTTAGATCTCTAGAGAAAATAATAAAAAGGATCCCTTGCTTAATTTTAGGTTCACAAGGAGGTATTCAAACAACCTCACATTCGCTACTGTCAAGGTAAGAGATTGTTCAAACTTTGAAATCAACAAAATTGAAAAGAAAATAATGATAAACTTTGATCACTGGAGCATAATTCGAGAGGGAGAAACCAACTCATGTTTAAAAATGTTATCCTTTCTTGACAAACATCTTTGTTTATAATTGTAGGGCGCTGGGCACATTGCTCCGGAGTATAAACTAAAGGAATGCCTTGCTATGTTTTCGAGATGGATTTCTGGTGCACCTCTATGAGAATATTTGCACCAGAAGTATCTTATACAACTGAAACAACTAGTGAAATGTGTACTGGCATATGGTAAAGTTTGTCACTGAATTCCATTCATCGTTATGTCAAACCTGAAATAAATGAAAATATATTTCCCCATTAGCTAGAAAGAAAACACTCTTGTGTTCTCATGTATGTTTGTTGAGGGCTTATGTTTACATTAATTAGGCTCTTTTTTCTTCTTTTTTTGTGTGTTTTCTCGAATTGTTCCTATAGGAGATGTGGAAAAAGAAGAAGGATTCAAAGAAAACATCTCATATTTTCTGTGTTGTCTTCATCTTTAATGTATGCGACAAGATGAAAAAAAGAGACATAAATCAATAATTTATCAACCATTGAGCCGTTCATGTAAATTTCACCTTTTCCATATCATTTCTTAGAAAAGATTAAAATTATGATCATCAATATTCCGAATGGGTCCCTCGAACCACTTTCTATGCATCCAAAATAGACCAAATGACCAAAGCAAGATCAAACTTAAACACGCACGGAGAGCGACCGGTGCATATATAGTAGCTCCATGTAATAATAGGACATATTGTTGGCAACTAAAACACTGAATTAAGTATAACAAATATGCAAGGACGCCACAAAGCAAATAAGTATATATGCTAAATTTCCCTAAATAAGAAGGCTCGGTATAGAAGTTCTTCTCTGAAAACACCGGCCGAAGACCGCTACAGTCGTAACCTATTGAGAAGAACCTATGTTCAAACTAATCATACCTGACAAAATCTGATCCGATCAAAATAGTTCGCCAGTTAGACTTGACATCCAAAACCAACACGAACCTATCAAAAGTAAAAAAAAAATACATGATCCAAATCCATTTTTGTTCGAATCGAAAAATTAGACACGTGAATAAACCCCGCACATACCAAGTATCCGAACCAAATTAACTCGTGACCTGAATAGAAACCGAAACAATGCGATCAAAATCAATATTGTACCCGAATCGACCATCAGCTCTCTGGTTTGCCTTTGGAGTGCAGAGTAATGCTTATGAGATTATTTATTTCAGCATTTACTTTTCTCATGGTATATTGATGAAGAGGTTTTGTACGGATTGAGGCTGGTGTCACATCCGGTCAGTAGGATTACTGTAGGACAATTTGGTGTCGAATTTGGAATGTAATCTATTTTGAAATTTTACCAATCTGGTGTCAATTTTAAAATCAGGTAAATTATGCTATATTTCAAATAAGCTGCAAATAATTAACAGAACTGTTCCATTGCTTGAGATTTGTTGAGGCCAATTTTGAGTTAAAATTGCGTAAGGCCCACAATAACTCCATTACATAAGCAGAGGATCTGCTTTAAGTTTACTTTAGAGTATGAGTTCTCTTTCATCGAAAAAGTAAATAAGTATGGAGTTATCTGACCACATTCAAACATACTGAGTGCAAATCTCGAGGTATATTGGTTTAAGTCTAAATTGTTAGTCTCATTGACATTGTTCTTCAACCATTATTATCTAGTTTTATTCTCATAAAATTTTATCCAGTCTCCTTGTACCTGCTTTCGGTGTCTCCTAATCTAAACAAATTCACAAAATTTGAGGTTCGGTCACTATTTTACAGAAGCAAAAATATTCAATGCCCCTGAACCTTTTTCCAAAAAAATTCTTACATCTATAGCGAAAACGACTATCTCTAAAAAAAAAAATCGCGTGAAATTGTTGTACGTTGTCAGCGAGTGAGATGGAGAGAATGTCACGCACAATTCAATTCTGGTAGGGGCGTCAAAACTGTTGAAAAGAAGTTCGTTTTCAGAGTCAAGGACAGGCCCAATAAGGTACAAGCACATGCTCCTTTCCTAGGCTGTATTTCTCTTTTCTAAAAGATTTTTTTTGTTCGACCCTTTGATAAAATAAGAAAGCCATCATGAACCTCATTTCAATAATTTGTCATTTATGGTCATACGTTTTTGCATTCAGTGTCAGACTAAACGCATGCGTTCACGCAAAAAAAAAAACGATAAAATGATTAAGTATGATGCAAAATTTCAAATTTGCGTTCACGTCTAATGTTGCATTCGGGCAACGTTGTGAACGCTACGTCTGAATGCACGTTTAGACGTGACCGCAGATTTTAAAAGTACTTGATATTTTTTGTTTTGTAAACTCGAGTGACCTCTATTTCTGAACGCATGCATCTAGAAAACAAGTATGAATGCTGAACGCAGAAAAAAAGATCATGACTGTCAAATATTTGAAATCAGAGTCATGAATGTAATTCTTATTTTTTAGAATCAAACATGAAAATAATTCTTTCTAAAACCATCACTAAAACCTTAATACCACGTTCGTGTAGGGCCGTCAATGATTGTTCGTTTAATCATTTTTCTTTTTGTTTCGTGACAAATGAAATTACGGTCAAAAAAGTTCTTTCGTTTAAATAACGAAACGGTTACGAAAATATATTGTTTCATGATCGTTTGTTTCGTAGTTTCGTTTGTGATTGTGTATTGTTAGAATTGTTTTTATTTCAGAGAAAAATGCTATGTTGAGAGAAGGTGATGAGAGAGGAGATGAAGAATTGCTGAAATGAGCAGATGAAAGATTTGATTCTTGTATATGATTAGAATCGTTCATCACCGGTTTCTGATATGCTTTAGTGTGATAAGAAAGAAGATGGATGAAAAGCGAAGAAAACGAGTCTGATCGTTTTGATTTGTTCCGATCATTTGATTATTTTCTTTAACAAAATAATTAACGAAACAAAATTTCTTAATCATTCAATAAATAAAACGATTAACAAAACTTACGTGATCGTTGAGCACGTTACAATATCTACAGTCGTGTTCCTACCTACGTGATAACCCTCGCGATAGATCATAGGTGGCAGACTGACATTAATTTTTTTTTTTTTAGCATAAGCCCGTAGGACTGACATTAATTCAAGTAGTTAATTATCGGCATATGGTATTGTCTGCCACTGAATTTCATTTATTGTTACGTCAAAACCGAGATGAACGAAAAATTACAACTTTTCACATTAATCAGACTATTTCGTTTTGTGTCTTCTTGAATTGCTCGTACACGAGGTAGGGAAAAAAAAAAGGGAAGGAAGAAAAAAAAAAGCATAATTCAAGAATTTATCAACTATTGAGCTCTTCCTTGTAAATTTCACCTACCAGATCATTCCTTAGAAAATATTAAAAAGAAAAAAAAACAAAACAAATCAGATGCTCTATTCACGCCTTCACATTAAGATTATCAATATTCCGAACGGGTCCCTTGAACCACTTTCTTGCATCCAAAATCCACCAAAGCATGATGAAACCCAAACACAAACCGAGAGCAACCGGCGCATAATTGAATGAGCTCCATGTAATAGGATATATTGTAGGCAGCAAAAACACTGAACAAGTGTAACAAATCCACAAGAATGCCACCAAGCAAATGGGTCTACTGAATTTCCCTAAATAGAAAGGCCCAGGATTGAAGTTTTTCTCTGGCATGACCATCCGTGCAAAGATCGGTACGGCATAGCCGCCGACCCAACCAATGGTGCATACCGAGGTGATGGCAGTGAATATTTCATTTACCTTGAGTAAGGGTATTCCTATAAGGATGCATATGCCGGCACACAGCCAAACAGCATTCGAAGGGACTTTGTGTTTTGGGTGGATTTTGCGCCATATGGAGGAAAATGGTACTCCTTTATCTCTTGATAAAGCATAAACCTACAAGAAAACAGAGGCGTTAGAATAAACAATTCTATTCAGATACAGAAAAGTTTGATATCTGCTGACCTTAGCACGATCTATTAGATGTGAAACATATCAACATATGGATGTGGCAAAACTAAAATAGACTAATCAATTGCCAGGGACCCATCCCCTTGTTTTATAAAAATAATTTTTGCTACAATTTTAGTAACTTCAGGCTTTGTGAAACTAATAAAGCCAACAATAGTAAATATCTAATTTGATTTCAAGAGATAAATAAGCTATGCAAAACAAAACGGTTACACTATATTAGTAGAAAAAACAAAAAGGTTAAAAGTTTGATAATAAATGGCATGCTGTACCACTCTAGCTGCGCTTGTCGTAATTGAAAGGCCACCAAAGAAGAAGGAACCCCAAATAATAAAGAGTAGGACGATAGCACCAGCCGAGTTATGATATCTCCCATGAAATGCATCATACAATATCTGAGCCACTACATTTGCTCCAGCAGTTTCATTGTTTGTATCATATAGATAGCTAAAATTCTGCATGAAACACAAACATTACCTTTAGACACAAAATTTCCCAAATTTTAACCGTGGCATAAAAGATTAAATCAATCCCCAAGTACAAAAAATACAGAGAATGAGATTTTATGCAGCTATTTTTTCTCTTCCATTACAAGTAACTAGGTCTAGTATTTTACATGTGTGATAGCAGTTTGATTGTGAAATGTGAATATCTTTCTCAATATTCCTAAATTAGTTTGAACAACAAGACAGTAATTCAACATCAATTGCCAGAAGAAAGCATCAAATTCCAAAAAAAAAAATTACCTGAATGCTAAACATCAGAGCCAAGATGTATGCCCAACCAAACACTGAAATAATCCCAATACTTGAAAGAATTGCAATTGGGCCATTTTTATCAGCACCCTTGGTCTCTTCAGTCAAGTGCGCGGCTGCATCATAACCGTACAACGAGTACTGACTGACAAGAAATGACAAAATAACAGCATATGCCTTGCTATCAATTCCAGTTGAGTCAGACCCCATCTCGAAACGTGAGAACACAAAAGAAGCCGACTGGGTAGTTTTTGCCACTAATGGAATCATTATAACAATTACAGTCCCTCCTATCACCTACATGTCATTACAATATTTTGATCAAGTCTTTTATGGATTCCTCTAATCATCTTTTCGTTTTTCTTTTTTCTTTTTCCTTTTTTTCATTCTTTGAGGTGTGATTTGGTATTTTACCTGCCAGTAGAGAGAAATTACGTCAAGAAAAGCAATAACTTCCAATGCGAAGGTGTTGAGGAATGCCCAAATTAGAGTTAAGGCAATGTATATAGCAAGAAACACACCACGAGGGGTAAAATAGCCACCTCCTTTGTTTGTGCCAGTACAAAGTAAAATGATGCTTTGTAGGGTTTGTGTCCCAGCATAAGCCTATAATAAATACAGAGAGACAGAGAAATGTAAAACTATGGAAAAGCACAATTTTGTTTAGCAAAGATAAGCTCAAGTTCATCGGGTGACAAACCTGTGTGGCTATTCCAAATATCAGGCCAATGGACTCCAGCCAAGCACAACACCAAGATGCAAATGGGCCCCACTTGGGCCCTGCTAAATGTGCAGCCCAGAAATAGAGAGAACCTGTGGTCTGTTTTTAAGTTAAAAAAAAAAAGACAGTAGATGAATAAACTTTTTTGGAGAAAGAAGTTCTTTTAAAAACACAAAACTTCTTTCAATACTGGTGAGGGTGAACCTAAGATCAAAAGGATGGCAGAGAAATGTATCATGTTTATATTGCTGAGAAGAAGAAACATTGGACCATTTGTTCTTTAACTGTCACAATATAAAAGTGATATGGTTATAGGCTTTAGATATAACAGATAAGGGGCCAACAAATCTTAATGAATTATATAATAGAATTGAGGAGACAAGGAAAAACTTATATGGGATAATTGCCTCAGCAGTCATGTGGGTGTGGTGGTTAGAAAGAAATGAATGCTGTTTCAAAAACAAAACTCCATTTTCCATTTCTAATGTATGTATAAGAATTAAAAATATCTTGCTCTATTGGTCAGGGGCGATGAAAGGCATCATGCAAAATGCCATTCGTTGGTGGCTGGTGCACAAGTGAGATGCTAAGAATATGCTGAGGGACACAGGAGTGGAACATGCTGAGATACTGGTAGGGAGCTCATGCAGGAATGAGATGGTGAGGATCAGCAATGCAAGATGTTATGGTTATGGCATAGAAGAAGACCCAGGGATAGAGAAGACTACATGATATATAGCCTTTTATTATCTGTTATATGTTTTTGCAATAATTGGGATTGCCAAAGGCAGAAATTTTGCAACTTTGGGGTTCTGTTTTGTTTTAGGTTCAGCTGTCTATGCAGCTATGAACTTTTAGTTGTGGTAGGCTTTCTTTAGTATTTGGTGCATAGGCCCCTATAGATAGAGGAAAAGTAGAAAGGGAAATAGATGGTACCGGTACAGATACCAGTGGTACATATAGGGGTTTAATGTTTAATTG
This sequence comes from Eleocharis quinqueflora, assembly GCA_964058865.1. Lineage (NCBI taxonomy): Eukaryota > Viridiplantae > Streptophyta > Magnoliopsida > Poales > Cyperaceae > Eleocharis > Eleocharis quinqueflora. The sequence goes on along the minus strand of CAXKVX010001634.1, from coordinate 105,778 downwards.
GGTTTAGAGGGATATGAGTGGTTAGGCTGATGCTGATGACATTGGTCTAGACTGCTATTTTGGGATGTATACTTCGTTTTTTCGTACAAAAATGGAGTGGTGGGCGCTCCCCACTTATTTCAAAAAAAAAAACTTCTTTCAATACCAGTGTACTGGTATGAACATATCCAAGCCATTACCAGTGGTACTATTTTCATAATTAATATATAGTTTTACCAGAATCATATACTACACATGATCCAAATAAAAATAAATAAATAAATAAAACAAAAATCTCTTGCAGGTACCAGTAGGAACAAACAGGTATAAAATCTTACGATATAGATATCAACCTCGCCTTCACAATATTAGCTAGTTTAAAAAAAGAAAAGCTCCCGACTGAACACAGCATTTTTATAGAAAGAAAGTAAAGAGAGAGGCTAACTGGGAAAGAGGAGCATATCTCGGCCATGGCAATACCGACAAACCAAGTGAAGAAAGTAACCACGACCCAACCCCAGACCAAGCTAGCAGGGCCCGCATACAGGAGGCTTGAACCAAACAGTGGTGTTATACCAGTAAAGAGGGTCATCGTGGAGAAGGATATAGCCAAAGTCTTGAACAATGTCTACAAAAATAAATCAGATTTATCCTTAAGAAGAAACTACATGCAATAATGTTCAGACATTAAACAGATATATTACTCAAAAAAGAAAATAGTGACCAGATTTAGTGTACACCCATCAATATAAAGTTTGATGGCATATGGAAATTAGAAATGAATTGAGTAGCAATAATAACAAATTCTCAATTAAACATGAACAGAACACAATTGTAGAACCAATAAGATAAATCTCCGCAGCACATCTTTCTCTGATTAAAAAAAAAAGAAGCATGAGAAAGAATGCTATTTCATAGTGCACATAATTTCACAAAAAAGGACATTTTTAGTCCACATAAATATACATAAATCTTAAATATTTAAGAAACACATAAAAAGAACTATCTAGAAATTATACTCTAGTTAAAGTTAAATTAATGGGAACACAATAAGTCAATAAGCATGGCCGCAAACCAAAAGCGGCCAAGGTTGGTAATTTCTGTAAGAATCCTTAATTTCTAGCAAAATCAACGATCACAATTTCATGATCAGAAAGCATGCATACTATCCGTCGAAATGCTTCAAAGAAATAAATACACATACAAATAAGAAAAAAAAGAAACAAAGAGGAATTTTTAATAAATGAAGTGTAGTATACCATCTCACGCCTGAGCTCTTGTTTGTAACCAAGTTCGTTCAAGCGCTTCTCTCCTGAATCCATTACCTCCTCCATCGCCATGGCCAAACAATTTGGAGAGAGGAAGCTAAAGAGAACCTCAAGAGAATCGAGAGAAAAATTAACGATGCTATGCAGCTATGCTGTGCTCCCAATTTCTCTGGCGTACGGCGTACAGCTAGTGAAAGTATTTAATGTAGAAAATGTGTGAAAGGAAGAGGGTATTTGTAGCGTGTACGCACAACGTACCAAGCTTATACATAACTTTGAAATTGTACTATTATATTATATATTATTATTATGTCATAAGTTTTAGCATGATTTGCACATTGTTCTGTTTCCAAATCCAATTATGTCAATAAATATGGATGAACATTATTCATTAATTGGAAACTGCTTATTTTTTTTTTTTGAGAAAAGGAAACTGCTTATTTTAAAAAGAATATATATTTTTTATCAATAGATGAAGGAAAAAGAATATATATTTGTCGACAAAACCTATGGCATTCCTTTTTCCACCTTGAATTAAACACCTATAATCGCCTAACTGTATTTGTTTGACGAAATTCCGTGTGATAAAAAAAAATGTAGGTCGTGATTTATCATTAAACAAACAAAGGAGATAAAGATAGATTTGAATTTCGTATCTGTTTGTAGTCATTCTTACTCAACTACAAATCTACAATTGTGTATAGTGTATACATCTGTATTTACGAGGAGAGTATTGTCAGCAGTTCACGCAGAATTAAGCACGACAAAATGATTTTCTCAAAAAAAAAAAAAGCACGACAAAATGCACTTAAGTGAGAATTAAGCACAAAATTCTTTTGAACAAAGATCTATAAACAAAGTTACAGCTGTAGAATTTAGTGCGGTCAAAGTATGTGGCGCCTCTTCTCCTTTCATTATAAAAAATCGAAAGTAAATTCGTAAGCAGATAAGTCACAGATTTGGAACATAATATAACCAAAAGTAATCATGTAATTACCTCAAAGTCTTTGGTTTTTCAAATTTCAAGTCAACAAAGTTATATTTTTAAAATTTTATGCTTTGATTGCCTCCACTAAACTTTGTTACTTCAATTCATCTTCTTGTATTAACAAATACGAGCTAAATGCGAAAACTACAAATTGCAGCATTAATAAAACCTTACATGACGAAAAAATATGATATTTTAAATCAATATCGTTTATTTGTAATTCGGAAAATTTTGTCCAAACTTTGTACCTTCGTCCATTATAATTTATATAAGTTAAACTTTGTATTTGAAAAATCATATATAGTTAAATTTTTTAAGGACAACATTTCTTTTCTTCAAGCAATATTTAACATGCTACTTAATAATATTTGAATTATATTTCCTAAACATTCAGAATAATTATCTAAATACTACTTGCTACAAAAAAAAATCTACAAAGAATACAAGCGAACCTCTCAATTTTGTTTAAAGACATGGTCAAAAGAATCTAAATGTATCGTATCCGTTTTAATTAAAACTTCATTTCTTCCAATAAAATATGTTAAACAATTAACTCCAGCTTGACTCATCAGCCCAGTTACTATAAAATAAAAATTGTTGAAAATATGTGGGGAATAATTAGCGGCTTAATTGGTCATTTAACATGTGATTGCTTCAAATTAAACATGCTAGTAATAAATTAATTAAACATTAATTCTAGTAGCACCATTATTATTACTATTGATAGCTCAACCTCTCACGTCAGCGCAGCAAATTGTTATTATTTATTAAAATTAGAAAAAAATGTTAAGAAAACATATAAAAAATGTTTTTGGTTCTGACTTGATCCATGGGTCCACTTGCTAGGATGGCAAATTGAAGAGATCGATGGGTTGATTTTTAAATAAATCCAATTTATATTTATTGTTTTTTTTATTTAATTATTCGTAGTCTTATCAAATTCAAGTTTAAAAAAAAAAAACTATCCTAAAAATTATTCTCTCCTGAATTTGAATCTTAGACCTAGTTCATGCACTTCACCCGTATTTATTGCTACTATTTAATGAATGAATATATTCGGATTACAGCTAGAAATCGTGCAAACGGGCTCAGGTGCACCGCGCACACGTGTTTCATGCTATTGGAAGAGCGAGGATCTTCTATAACATCAACAAATGTGATGGTTCGTGTGGTGTGGAAATTTTACATCGTTTATCTCATGAATCTCATGAACCTCCGTGTTTATCTTGAAAGATAATAAATAATTGCCTACTCTCAATTGCATGCATCGAGATGACCATAAAATTAAAATAAAAATTGACTTAAAAGAATATATAGCACTAGACTAGACAACTATAGTAACCTAAAGATTATGTTAATAATAAAACAACACTGTTTTTTTAGAAGAAAAAGCTCAAAAAATTACCCTTATAGAGTAAACTACATTTTTTCTCAGCTTTATTTATGTATATATGATAATAATGAACTCGTATCTTTTTTTCTTTCTAATTAGTGTTTTACTCTTTTACGATGCATCCACATGAGCCGTATATAGAGGCGGATGCACATAAGAACAGGGAGGCAAGTGCTCCTCTAGAAAATAATTTACAAAATAATCATGTGTATTTGTATGATTTTTCATTTTTTTACAAATAATCATGTATATTTAAAAATCTGCGTCATTTTCTCCCTCCTGAAAAAATTATAAATCTTGACTCTCCGACGGAAATTCTGAATCCGCCATTGACCGTATATACTTATGCAACACATGATCACATACATAAGATTGCACTGCATATTTAATAAGATATCCTATTTAATTTTCATAAAATTTACATCATGCTAGACTAGACATGACAATTAATAATATGATATTGTAACCTACTACATATAAGATTGGCTACTATTTTAATACATATTCTTATTTATAAACGAAAGTATTAGTATTTAAATAATTTTATTTAAGTCACATGTTTTGTACATATTTTAAAATATGTATTTGTATATTTAACTCCATATGTTTCCACATATTACTTTATGCATCACGCAGAGACTACCAACATTCATGATTAAAAAAAACACAATTTAAAAGATTGCTTGTAATTGCACATATGAAAATTTTATCACAAATCATATGAAAAATTATTTTTTTTATCTTAAATGAAAATGTCCTGGAGATATAAAAATCCTAGCAGAAACTTAAATTTCTTTTTATGTAAAGGACGCCGTAAAAAAAAACCCAAAAAAGGTACACTTTTTATAGTATTCGTATATATATACATGATTCAATCTATAGCTTTATCTCTAGTAAATTATTTTTCTGACATTTTCACTCAAATACGAAATATTATTTGAAATAATGATAACTTGAATTAGTATTATTTTAGCATCATTCAAACAAACTCATAATAAATAATATATCTCTTAGTGTTTTCTTGATCGATAATAAAAAATTAATGAGCTAACGTGTGAATGCTTTAAACCAAACACGTTGGCTAGGGAGCTGATACGTAGATATCACAAATCGATACCGACTATCGATACACATATTATTATGGAGTATATTTGAGTTATTATGCATGTTATTTTTAATACTGAAATAGTTATGCATGTTATTTTTTGTACTGGAATAGTTATGCATGTTATTTAAGTTATTATGCATTTTTTTAATAGCGTAATAATATTTTTAGTACAAAAATAATATGCATAATAATTCAAATATTCTCCATAATAACATAAATATTGATAGTCGGTATAAATTGTGATATCTCCGAAAATTTTCCTATAAATTAATTGAACATCCTGGTTTTCCTCCTCATTGCTGTTTACACATGCCGGGTTTTTACTTGGCGCTTATGCAAATTGGCAAATTATTGTAGTATAAAAAAGTTGGAACCAATGCATTCGCAATTTATTTTGGTTTTGACTTCTTTTTTCTTGGTTCGCTTGCTGGATTACCAACAGGCCAAGCCCATGGGAAATCATTAATTATTTTATGATAAATAATCAATATGCATTATATCTAAATAATAAAAAAAAAATCATCTATAATTTGTAAATTTAAATAATATTTCCAATATGTATTGTTAACTTTGGATATATACTGACATAATAGAGATGTTTGAATTTATGTTAGATGGAATTTACATTCTTTGTTATAGTTTTAGTTGTCATAATTATGGATAATATTCCTCTGCAGAGAATTATTGCAAAGGACGGCTTAGTGACCGTTGGATCTTCGAGGGATAAGGATCATCAATGACACTCTATCGTTCATTTATCTAGCTTGTACGTATTTGATAAGATAGATATGAATGAAATTTTTTTATTAGATTGTTAAAAACATACACACAATTTTTTTTAATTAATTAGCAAGTTTTTTTATCTAAATTCGTTTAAATTTTTTATATCAAGTAAAAAACTCACTTTAAATCAGTGAAAATCTGTTTAAATTGTAATTTGAAATTATCGTTTATAGTTAATAGCAGTGTAGCATATTTAATTTTTTTGCTAATTAGACAAGAATATTGGTAAAGAATATGTGTTCTCTAGTCTCCTCAATATGAGAGGACATGGGTTTAGTAACTTTAGTTAGAAAGAAAAGAAAGAATAAAAATAATAAAAAGAAATGTTTATAAAGCAGGTAACAACCTGTCGATTTGTATTTATTTTATTTTCTCTTAAAATTCATTAAACTTAGAAAACAAAGCCTACAATATCAAAATATAAAAACAATAGCCCAAAACTTGTAGTAGGGTTGTATATGAGTCGAGTTTGAGCGAGTCAGACTCAACTCGAACTCGAGCTCACCACAACTCGAGTTGGCTCGGTTCGTTACATATAGTAATTTCGAGTTTTCTGAACCAACTCGAGCTCAACTCGCCACAACTCGAGTTGGCTCGTGACTCGACAGTCAGCTCGAAAATTATAACATAGAGCATAAAAAATATGTGTTTACTACTAATGTTTGTCAAATAAATGCAAATAAGTGTAAATTATTTTCAATAAATGCAAATAATTCAAATATAAAACATGTTTCAGTTCAAATAAGTACAAATTATTTACATATTACAACTCGCGAGTTGGACTGAGCGATTTGAGGGCAACTCGAACTCAACTCGTGAGTCAACCGAGTTGGCTCAGCTCGAGTTATGTCAGCTCGAGTTATGTCAACTGGAGTTAGAATCGAATTTTTCTCGAGTTGAGTTCGAGCAGCTCACGAGTTACGAGTTTTTTGTCCAGCTCTAACTTGTAGTAGCCCGTAAAATGCAAGTATGCAACAACAAGATCCCAAGCTAACAAATATCCCTCCAAATACCAACCACATTATCAATATAATAACATTAAAAATATTCAGACCATATCAAAAGTATTATCTAAAAATATCACGTTCTATTATTATATTCATTTCTTACTTAAAAATACACGAAAACATAATTTTCATTTCTCCTCCAATAATAATCTCATTCATCTCATATATATATATATATATATATATATGGAAGCCGATACGTAGATACTATATTTGATATCGACTATTGATATCGATTTTATTATACATCTTTAGTTGAATTATCGTGCACATTATTTGAGTTATTATGCATGTTATTTTTTATAATGAAATAGTTATACATGTTATTTTTGTACTGAAATAGTTATGATATAACATGTATAATAACTCAAATAATGTGCACAATAACTCAACTAAACTAAATATGCATATAATAAAATTAATATAGTTGCTACGAAACATTATACTATGTATATTTACTCCAAGTCGAAGGCATCAAAGAGAAAGTCTTAAATAAAAAAGGTAAGAGGTACCAAATCGTAAATTCTCTCGACCTCGACCACTCACACGCGTACCCTCTTCCCCTCCTTCGGCTCTTCGAACAGCAATCACTGGCAATCAGACGCACGCACGCACGCATGCATCTGACCCGTTGTATTTCCTTCAGGTAAATGCATCCGACAATTTGAATTGCTAGTAGGGGTCAAATTAAGAATATGTTGAATGAGGAATTGTCGTCAGTACTTTTTTCTGGTTGTTTACACCATGTTGAGAAGAATGGAAATGAAAAAGGTCGAAATTAGACCATTGATAGAGCTGTACTGTACTTGAAAATTTTCAGAATTCCACTTTATACTGTTGGTGGGCTTGATCAAAATGGTAAGAATTCTCAGTATGTGTGCTAATCCTTATTTCTGCTCAAGGGATTTGACACTTGGCAGAAAGAGGAGAGCACAAAGCAACTTTGCAAATGCACTGAAGATATGAAGAATTTATTCATGTCAACTAAAGTGAGCTGGACATGTGCATGGGCATCCTGGGACAGCATCATCGATTACAACACAGATGTATTGAGCTGGATTCTGGTGATGATAAGAATCAAATACTAGTATTTTTGCTTTCATTTTGTTTTCTCTTTGTTTGGGATTTGGCCACTTAAACTGTGTAAAGGTTTCATTGGTTCTAAATTTATACATTTGAGTACTAGTTAAGGAAAATTTTGGTTAGTTAATGATATATTGAATTGACACCTGTACGAAGTTATGAATTTTGATTTTGTATTGCAGAAGGATTCCTCCCTGGATCATTTCCATCTCGACTATTTCGTCGAGCTAAAACAGGGTCAATTCTGGACTTTCCAAAATTACTTAGCTCTAAATATTTTTATTTTCTTTTCTTTCGTTGTTGTGAATTTATAACTGTGTCTGTCCAGCTGTTGCTTTTTTTATGTTCTGCTGCTCGTCTGATATAGAACTCTGGAGGTGACTTGCCATTGTTACTGTTAAGTGTTTCCCACAATAGACTTTAGTTTTGAACTTATTGTTAATTATTTTGTGTTTTGGTTTTTGTTAATAGGTCAACCGCAAGAGACCTGCTTGCAGAGACTCATATCTGGGAGAGCCTAATGTGGTTGAGATAGTGCTTTGCATATTTGAGAGGTAGATATTTCTTGACTTATGGTTTAATATCTTTCTCAGATAACAACTATGCAAGCATTATTTTAGCTGGTTCTTATGTACCTTCTTTAACCTGAGACGGAAAAGTACAACACTACTATCTGAACAGGAATGGGTCTGTTCAGTTATCCAATTGGGTTGCAAGTACTGGATGTTAATTTTCAATATATCTGCAATCTATTTACTGTTTTAGGGTTGCTTTCAGATTTAGAAATTGTTAAATTTTGTTATGAGAGAAAATATTTTACAAGTACTTTTGTGTGAATCACTGGCATTGGTGACATCAATGGGTGGTTTTATTATGGCTCAATTGGATCACATTGCCTTGGTTTTGGATTCTTTTTTGAGTAGTCGACAAACATACTTGAACAAGTTATCAAGGAAAACTGAATCAATAGAAAATCAATCGATGTATTCTGCAGGAAAATGATGTGAAGCTGAGCTCGATAGTTCAGATCCTGAAGAGTCAGCCGGATTATGCCGTTGCTTGAAGTAATTATTCACTTATGTTTTTTCTGATTTGTTTTAGGCCCCTGTCATCGAGTAATCGTAATAAAAATATTTCTTTTAAAGATAATAGTTGACGGCAATAAAAAAGGCAGTAAACATGGTGCAATCGAAATGATAAAAGATTCAACATTCTTGTTCTTTGTATTATTAGACGATATTTTGAAGCTCCTCTAATATACATGTGAAAAGAGAGAAAGACATGGAGTTTTTCCTGATAACTATATTTTACGGTCTCTTACAAAATAATAACATGAAATATATTAATTGGTCTATGAAATGTGCATCGTGTCATGCAAGCATTGGTAACTGGTGTAAACTTTGATAATTAGAAAGGCAAAAACAGAAAGAAAATAAAAATAAGCAGGAAAATATTATTACAAACATCGAGTCTATTGTGTACATGATGTATACATTGGATCTAGTGCATGTACATGATGCATATGCCTAAATGGAATTATTCAATCGTCCTTTCCCTTTTTACCTATTAAACCTTCAACTTGACTGAACTCATTTGCCTGGTCATTCCTCTCTCGCTCTTATTCTTTCCACCTTTCTCATAAGTGAAGAAGATAAAGAAAAAAGATTGTTTTGACCTGGTGTATGTACTGGACTGCCTTAAGTATAACATCGGGTTGGTTTCATAGGAAAGCTACTTTCTCATCTTCACAATCGGTGTATCTAGTAGATTCAGTGTAGGTAATAACATTTTGGGCCTAGTATAGGAAAATATCCTTGCCCTAGATGGAACAGAGCGCCGACCCTAAATGCATGCCCTAAATGACATATGCCTACATTTATTTTGGATCTAGTAATAGGAATGACGTATGCCCTAAATTTATTTTGGATCTACTAATAGGAAATGATGTATGCCCTAAATGTCATAGTTGGTTGGCTCAATGAATGTAATCTTCTTTCCTTTTGCCCTCTTTACCCTCAATTAGTATATAAACCAAAGTCGTCAGGACAGAAGTTTTTTTCATTACAAAAAGCCAAGCAACTTGTCAAGATTTTTCTACTCTCAGGTTCTAAAAGTAATACTCTGTTATCCCTCTTTATTTTTTTTTGTTTTACTTTTTGTAGACTATATGATGAAGATTTTGAGTTCAGTCTTGTCGGTTTCGGTCTCCAACTAGATCTTGGGAATCTAGATAAATTTTCTTTTAGGGACAAACCCCAATTTTCTTCAACTAAATCTTTTTTTTTTTTTTGAAAACAAGCAGGCGAGAAAACCCCCGCCACTCCATTCCATTACATGAAACGAAGCACAGTACAAGTGTCTCTTACAGTAACCTACCACGCCCTCTTTAAATCTTATCATCTCTACCCCCTTAGTACCTGCGTCGGTATCCTTATCTTAGGTACCGACGCACTAACATTATCTCAAAATTAAAATCTCCAACATTATTACATCAAATCCCTTCACCCAACTCCTATATTGCATCATCAAATCTTTAAACCTGTCTACCTTCTTCCTTACAAACAAAAATTCTTGTGTAATACTATGATATCTAATCATCCTACATTGATCCCTCTCTGTATCACGCACTGGTTATGCTTGATCACTCTTCCCCCCATTCCGTCTAATTGCTTTGCTTTATCCTTCTGCTCTTTGTTGTGCCACCATGCCTTTTCAACTAAATCTTGGGATTGTAGATAAAATTTCTTTTGAAGTGAGATTAAAGTCCTTTCTAAGATGGTTTTGAGCCATAATTTCCCAAATCTTGTTCACGTTGCAGGGTATCGAACCAGCAACCTCCAACAAGAAAAGCATTTTTCTAGCATGGACATATGTTGTTGGGTGTTTTGTAAAACTAATACCCCTGGTGTATTCAATTTTAACTTATTAACTTACAGGATTATATGGGAGTTTTATTGCTTCTGCCTGAGAAAAGTGTATTCAGGTTTGACTGTGATTTTTTTGGGGGAATAATCTCAATGTTTTCTCCTTGATGTATTTACAAAATTCATTCACTACATAATTATATGCTGCATTTATTCTGTAGAAAATGTGCATAGTTTTATTTCCAGAAAAACCACGCTTGGAAAAGGAAGTCGAACTAAATTTTGGTAAACAAATCTGATGGAAGAAAATAAAGAGATCAATTCTTGAATAAAGGAAAATAATTGATTGTTGTATTTATCTTATTTATTTGGCTTATGCCATTAAAGAAAGAGGAAACTACAAATGCAGGAAAATTAGTTAGAAACATAAGGCCATGCCTCAGTAATAAACCGAAAGTGTGTGTTCATTAAAATGAACCATAAGAAGCTAACTTAGTGTTACAGTCAAGAAAGTAGTTCATATTTCTAGTTAATTAACTTTTTATGCCTTCTTTTAAGTACTTAAAGGTAGCATCAGGTTCGTCAATCCACCCCACAACTCAAGATCTTCATGTTGTCCTTTTTGGTTTACCTCCAAATAGAAGATTTGTTCAGACATTTGAGATTTTTTGACTTGAGACTGTTTAGTCTTGATTCTGGAGCCAATTCCTCATTAAAGTTTGAACTAAAATTTGTGAGATACATTCCTGTTGCAAAAATTAAGAGTTAAACTTTTATAATATTTTTATTTTTGTTTGTATGCATGACAGTTGAAAAGTATCAAAATAGAAAATTTTGTATTGTAGTCTCTTTGAACAAATTCAACCTCCAAATATTATGTCTCACTCTACTATTTTTTAGTCTTTTAGTTGATCAGCCATGTCGAGTTATCAATATGGACGTGGTGGTCGGGGCCATGGTGATCGTCTGCCTCGTGGTGGTGGTCAGTATGACTATCAAGGTCATGGTAGTGGCATGAACCCAAATTGGAGAGGACCTCCTCCGCAGCATTCTGTGGCTGATTATGCTGGTGCTCATGGCGATTATGACAATCAAAGCCGTGGTAGTGGTGTTAACCCAAATTGGAGAGGACCCCATCCCCAACATCATGTACCTGGTTATGATCATGCAGGTATTGGTCATTACTCTAATCCCAACCCCAGATCACACTATCCGCAACAAAAAGGCACACATGACAGTCACATGGGTTTGACCCCAAGAGGACCCATTCCACAGCAAATGCATGCATTGCAAGGCGGTGGGGTACAAAACCATTACCAGGGCCTGAACCAAAGAACTCCTCAACAACCAAGATGGATAGAGAGAGGATCTCAGCAAACAATAAGAAAACTGCCTGCACAATATTCTTCTTCAACTCAGTTGGACCAAGCATGTGGGCCAAATATTGACAAATTACATCACATGCATGAAGAAACTCATTTAATGCAGACAATACCTCAAGCCACAAAAATGGCTACTGGCGGTGTGGTTGCACATGAAAAGGGTGAGGGAGGCTTGGAGGAGCAGATGTCTGTTTTGACAATACAACCCACGACACCAGCACCATCAGGAAGTAACAAGATGATGAAGTTCCCGCATCGCCCGGGAAAGGGAACCCGTGGTCAGAGGGTAATTGTCAGAACCAACCACTTTCTGGTTGAGTTGTCTGACAAGGAGTTGCATCACTATGATGTATGTTATCAAAAACCAAAATAGTTTAATTATTTATACTTGTTGGTGAAGTGAGTTAATTCTGATAAAATTGTTTGTTGTGATATATCTTTATGCCAGGTTTCAATCACCCCTTCAATTACATCACGCAACACAAATCGGGTTGTCATGCAAAAACTTGTGAAAGCATACCAGCAATCACATCTGGCAGGAAGACTGCCAGTATATGATGGGAGGACTAATCTCTACACTGCAGGTTCTCTACCATTTGAGTTCCAAAAATTTGAAGTTATTCTCTCTGATGAAGACGGACTTCAGTACATCCTCATCTTACACCTGATATTTTTCATTTCAATACACTTTCTATTATTCACACTTAATAAACATTCTTTGGTTGATTTGCCTCCCTTGCCTAATATTTTTATCATTGAAACAGATTTGAACTTCTTCTGGTTGTATAACCAAGACCACTTAACCACTTCTTTTTCTATATATTATTACATATGAAGTCAGAAGCCTAGATGGATTGAAACATTTTCTATATCCGACCTTTTCATCTTAAGAGTCTAACAGTAAATTGTTGGTCCAACTTGATTAAGTTGGCTTTAATCTTCAAGCACCAGATCTTATGTGTTTTAACTTGTAAATCAAACTATGAATTATGTACTCGCAGGAGAGAGAGGGTTTTCAGAGTAGACATAAAGCATGTCGGTGTTGCTGATGTGAGAAATCTACAGAAGTTTCTGATGGGTGGACAACATGATGCTCCTCAAGATGCTATTCAGGCTCTTGATATTGTCCTCCGTGAACGCCCATCCAACAGGTACTCTTATTTGCAACAATTTTCTACCATGTCCTCTAAATTTCCTAGATGCCCTCGCAAAATGAGATCTATCCATTGTGTACCCCTTCCCCAAAAGTTGGACAAATTGGATAAGATATTTATATCCTAATTTCAGGAAAAAAAAAGGATCTATCTTCGACTTCCCCTCTTTATTTAAATGTGAGTTACAGTGAGATGAATGTTATTTTTGTTCAAGAAAAGTATCAAGTGCCATGTGTTTGCATAGTTCAGCTTTAGCAATTTCCCTTTTCATGTGTAAGATAATCCATGTTGTCGATCCTAACATTTATATTACCTTTTTTGTTGTGCTACTTAGCAATAACATTATTCCAGTGGGAAGGTCATTCTTCTCTGATAGTTTCGGAAGCCATAAGCTGGGAGAAGGATTGGAAGGCTGGCAAGGATTTTACAAGAGTCTTCGAGTGACTCAAATGGGCCTCTCTCTCAACCTCGGTAAGTACCTGTATTTGTTCCCCATCCCAGTATATGTGAATGTTGTGGCTCTGGAAATTCAGATCCTTTCACCTGTCTAGATCTTATATCCTAGTAATTGCTAGTATGGTTTTGTCAGGACACCCTCATATAAAATAATTAGTTATTTGCAACTCGTAGATATCTCGGCTACAGCTTTTATCGAGTCAACGCTGGTATCAGAATTTGTGGCAAAGCTTATTGGAAAAGACCTCAACAATGCCATATTGACTAATGCTGACATTGTGAAGGTACTCAAGTGCTTTTAGAATTTTAGCTAATTGGAAAATAAATAAGCTTAAACATTATCCTTGTATCAATGCTTATATTTATATGTTTTGCTAATATACAAACCATTGCTTGTCCTCTCTTCCGTCCCATCGTTATGCATCTCAGATTAAGAGAAATCTGAAGGGTGTAAAAGTTGAGGTCACACATCGCGGCAACATGCGCAGAAAGTACCGCATCTCTGGCCTAACATCACTAGCCACTAGAGATTTGACGTAAGTATCACTTTTTCTTGTTGCTGCATGCTGCTCCTGTCTTTTAGCAGTATATATATTTTGTCAGAAACATTGCTGCTATCTCCATTGACCTATTTAAATTTGTTTATTCTATTGCAGATTCTCTTGTGATCAATTGGGTATAAAGAAGACAGTCGTAGATTATTTTAGAGATTTGTATGGCCACAATATCAGGTACATCAATATACCATGTCTAGATGTTGGGAACAACCCCAAAAGACCGAATTATCTCCCCATGGAGGTATGTACTTCATATACTCTTTAATTATGAAGTTGAATGGACAGTTTTTATGGTTCATAAAATAACCTGAAAATAGCACAAGCACTAGTTAGATATTACATCCTTTCTTTTCTCTTATTTATATTAGTCATGTCAACATTTCTAAAATCACATTTAAGTTGATTCAAATGAAAGTAAAAGATGAGTAATTCTTAGTGAAAGCTAAAGTTTTACTTAAAAATTATGTCATTCTCAGAAGATACATAAAGATGGGATGATTGAGACCATCTAATTTTGTAGTTAAGTTATAAGCATATTTCAACATTGCCTAAATCAAAATGTTACTTTATATTTGTAAGGAATACAGTTATTTACTAAATTGCCCTGCCTATAAAAAAATTGAGTATTTTGTTCCCGTTCTTAAAATGTCCTTGATAGTTGGTTTTTAAGAAACAATCTTCTACCTTGTGCATATTTCTTATACTGGATTGAAATTTTCTTTGCTATTATGTGATTAAAATGTAGGTGTGCAAGATTGTCAAGGGGCAGAAATGCAGGAGAAAGTTAAATGAAAATCAGATCACTAATCTGCTCAAGGTCACTTGTCAGAAACCTGTTGAGCGTGAAAACATGATACTTAATGTATACATCTAAACCTTAGCAAAATCTAAATTTTCTAATTTCTTATTCTGATGTATTCTTATATTTCATTCACAGACCATCAGAGATAACAAGTACAACGAAGATATGTTTACAAATGAGTTCGGATTAACCGTCAGCAAGCAATCCACCATCGTTGAAGCTCGTGTTCTGCCTCCACCTTTGGTATCGCCCATTTCATATGTTTTATCATTTTCTTAAACACCATTCTTGCGTCGCAGAAATAAGCACTCTAACAAAATACCAGCACATTATCCCCAATATTTGATTAGTCCATTCTAAACTAAGTACCTCATCCTGATTTCGTTACTTGGTTGATCTGCTGGTCTCTTTTTTCTTACTTGCCAGTAGAACAACAAAAGAGATAGTGTGGTACTAGAGGTTTGAGGTTTCCGTTTTCCTATATTACCATTCAGTGAAGTTATTTTGATTGTGCAGCTGAAGTACCATCACACAGGTGCTGAAAAAGAGTGCATGCCGAGATTTGGGGCATGGAATCTCAGAGACAAGGTGCAATCATCATATACACTCTCCCTGTCTCTCTCTTTCTTTTTTAAACTTGGTTGCAGGCTTGCAACTGCCAATGTATCATTCAATCGAATCAATCTATTGAAGATATTATGACAATCAAAGCTGAAATTTGTTTGTTTCAGTCTCAGTCTCTCTCTGTATCTCTCTCTCTCCAACTCTTGTCTCTCTCCTTGTTGTCTCTGACTCTAACAAGTACATTAAATTGATTGGATGCAGAAAATGGTCAACGGTGGAAAAGTGAATTTCTGGTTTTGTATCTCCTTTTCACCTACCGTCGGTGCAAATGATGCCGGATGGTTCTGTAAGAAGTTAGGTGACATGTGCCTTGTTTCTGGAATGGTATGCATATATTTTTTTATATGATTTTCATCGCAAAAATTGCTTTTTCATCGCAGAAAAACAGATTACTTAATGAAACAGGATTTTGCGCCAAATCCGATTTTGCCCCCCATAGCAGCACGAGGGGACAGATTGGAGGCAGTACTCAAGTCACGATATGAAGAGGCTGCTACTGCCCTTTCTCGTCAAGATAAGCAACCTGATTTACTCATTGTTATTCTCCCAAACAGCAATGGAAGTCTCTACAGTACGATCTCTCTCGCTCTCTCTTTCTGATAACTTGAGTGACTGCCATGGATAGTACTCTCTCTCTAGATTGCATTATGCACGCCAACAGATACATACCTTTCCAAATTCAGATGAAATAATTAGGTTTTATACTTTTATGTGAATAAATGTTTGTAGGTTTGGGCAAAAATCCAAGAAAAGAACTAATCAGGTTGAGGATTCCAACTCCATAATGCTTAGAATGCAGTCACTCTCAAGAACTTTTCTTTTGTTTTCTTTTTTAAACAATGTAGTTATTATTGGGAACTAATTAAGTTGAGGAAATTCCAACTCCATAAATGCTTAAATGCAGCTAAGGAATTTTCTCTCTTTCTTTGCACTTCTGCAGCATATATGATTTACAAATAGATAACAAAATAGTTTTATGAGGGAGGTCAATTCCTCTTGTCAGCATCCCCCTCTTGCGTTTCGTCTTTTTTTCTCTTCCTCTTCTTCTGTGTCTGCTATGGCTCAAAATTTGGAATCCCAAAATCTATTTTTTTTTTCTGATACTGAGTTTATGTTTGGAATTTCAAATTTGCTTTCTGCTTGTTCCAATTCAAATTTGCACAATTGTTGATGTCTATTTTCTAAGATAATTATTTTCTAGCGTTTATATAGGTAATCTCAAGAGGATATGTGAGACAGATATAGGTCTGGTCACACAATGCTGTTTGTCGAGGAATGTGGCAAAAGCTAGCCCCCAATACCTTGCAAATTTGTCTCTTAAGATCAATGTCAAGGTTTGTCTGTACTATTATTTCATTTTTATCATTTTTTGCTTTAAAAGAGGCAATATCACTTGTAAGCCTTGGTGATTCCAGAGCATCATGGACCCTCTAGAAAATTTATGAGATCATG
This sequence comes from Eleocharis quinqueflora, assembly GCA_964058865.1. Lineage (NCBI taxonomy): Eukaryota > Viridiplantae > Streptophyta > Magnoliopsida > Poales > Cyperaceae > Eleocharis > Eleocharis quinqueflora. Next base: position 88,878 of record CAXKVX010001634.1, on the reverse strand, counting down.
ACTTCCCATTAATTTTAGGAAGATTTGATGTATGCACCTTAAATCTATTAAAGTATCTGTACTTATTACCTCACACTGAAAGATGCTTAAAATGCATTCCATTCCTATCATTCTACATAACATGGGAGAAGAGGGGTAATCTGTTTTATGATGATAATTGATATATTATTTCTTTTGGTGAATATTGTTTATATGCATTAGGGTCCAACACAACTGTTTCCTTTTATTCCATCTTATAAGGTACTTTTGCTTTACCGTCTTCATTTTTATGTTGAATTTATAATAACAACAGCAGCAGCAGCAGCAACAACAACAACAACAAAAGCCTTTAGTCCCAAACAAATATTTCTTCATTTTTATGTGCAAACCTGAATTGTACAAAAATATAGGTTGGTGGAAGGAATACTGTGCTGGCAGACGCAATCACAAGACAGATCTCAGTTGTTAGTCGGCTGCCAACTATTATTTTTGGTGCTGATGTGTCTCATCCTCCTCCTGGAGAAGATACTAACCCTTCAATTGCAGCAGTAAGTTTTCTTCATGGTTTCAATTCATGGGTTCTCTTAGGTAGTAATAATTATTTTCTTGGTTTTATACATTCTTGTAGGTTGTTGCTTCACAAGATTGGCCAGAGATTGCAACTTATGCTGGTACATTCAGAGCACAAGCACATCGCCAAGAGATTATATTGCATTTAGGCGAGATGGTCAAGTGTGTATTTCTTCGTCTTCTTTTCTTTTACAGTATTTATTTTATTCTATATTGCAATATTGGTTGTTCTTATTTGTCACTTCTATGTAAATTCTTGTCCACAGAAACCACAAATAAGACTTTTAAACTTATCATAAAAAGGAAAAACTCCACACAGTGACATGAAAGCGACTAAATTATTTCTCTGGAGTTCATTGCAGGGAGCATCTCATATCTTTCAGAAGAAACAATAATTTGGAGCCTAAACAGATAGTATTTTACAGGTAATTTTTATTTATTATTATTTTTATATGTAATACCTGATGTCCACATGATACAGGTAATTGTTTTTTTGGAAGGTGTGTTGCCAAGGTTTTATAAATAAAAAAAAGTCAAGTAATTCTCTCTTTCTTTGTGTGTAGGGATGGAGTCAGTGAAGGTCAATTTCAGAAAGTATTGCAATATGAAATTGATGCCATAAGAAATGTAAGATGACCTTATATCTAAAGATCTGAAAAATATTAGGTTCTGCAAATCCAGTTTTGATTGTAATTTACTACTTATTTTAATTAAAATCAGGCATGTAAGCAGCTGCATCCAGATTATAAGCCGACTATAACATTCATAGTGGTGCAAAAGAGACATCACACCCGTTTCTTCCCTGCGGACAACAGGAGTATGGATCGGAGTGGGAATGTTCTACCTGGTAAGACATGAGGTATTGAAGAAGTATTGACTGCATTCTATGGTCTGCAATTGTTTTATTATAATTAATCTCTTTTTATTGTGATTTGATCTTTAGGGACTGTGGTTGATGCCAAAATTTGCCATCCGACAGAGTTTGATTTTTACTTGTGTAGCCATGCAGGCATCCAGGTAATACTTTTAATTTCTTGGTGAAAGTTTCTTCGTGTGTTGACGTGAAATTCTTTTTAGTATACTCATGTGAATTAGCTAGTATACATTCTTTAATTTTGGGTCATTATTTCTTGTGAAGAAAATTAAATTACTCATGTTAATTATGTCTCTAAAACTTTTGTTAATATACTTAGGGGCTACGAAGTATAATGCGAACAAAGTTAACCGTTGAACTTTTGTGAATTTATACCAGCTAATATGCCTTCCATTTTTTATATTTTAATGAATACATTAAAAAATGTTATCACAGTTCTCATGGAATAACTATAACATATTTTTGCAAAATTGTAATTTTCAGGGAACTAGTCGCCCGGCACATTACCATGTCCTTTGGGATGATAACAGGTTCAGTGTTGATGAACTTCAAATGCTGACCTACAATTTGTGTTACACGTAATTATCCTATATAATATTTTATTGTATAGTTTATTTATTAATTTATTTTTGAAAGATATCAACTGCTTGAGCTCACTGAGTGAACCTTTTACTTTGCAAATATGTTAAATTTGAAATGGTATTTTCTAAATCAAATGAATTATATTATACTTCTTCATATTTTAATTTTGACCGAAAGACAACTCTTTCTATAGAAAGGAAACTTCTTTTTTTTGAGGAAAATATAGAAAGGAAACTTCATTGTGACATTTTCTTTGTGAGGGTATGTCTAGGGCCTCTAGGCTAGCATTTTTACAATTGGATGTCTTCAATTATTTATATTTGTTTCATTTACTATAAAATTTTCTTTGGTTATGGTATTTGACTATTTATTTCTCAATTTGCAGATATGCTAGGTGCACTCGCTCGGTCTCTATTGGTATGTGTAAATATGCTTTATAAAAATCTTAATTTCATACCAATCTAATATAACTCCACTATTGTTTTCTTTTTTCCATATTTGAAAAGAGAATTGGCATAGTCTCAGTTTATTTCAACCAAAGATAACTATTATGCACATAAGAAATCTCTATGTAGTTTCCAAAAGTGATCAAAATTATAGCCTATGAATGGATTTCCGATGAAGTTATAGACATTGCCTATGAATGAATTTCAAATGGAGTTATAGACAGTAGTAGAAAAAAGATATATGTTTGTCATATTTTATTAATTGTGTTATCTTTGTTTAACATGTATTTTTGTAGCTCCTCCTGCGTATTATGCACATCAGATTGCATATCGTGCACGATCATATCTGGACTCCGGGGTGTCGGATTTAGGATCTTTTGCATCTGGTTCTTCTGCTAGCCATGGAGAGACATCTCTCGCAACTGTCATGCAATTGCTGCCTTTGAAAGAAGTTGTGAAGAAAGTTATGTTTTATTGTTAAAGAGTTGTCATTTTGATCTTCTTTGATTTTAGGATGATTGATGGTACTATTAGCATTGCATTTTTATCAAAAAAAAAAAAAAATTGGGAGGATTCCCGTAACTTAACACTTGTGCAGTGGAAGAGGCAAATTCTTAAAAAGATTTAGATAATATGTGTTTCTTTCGTATGTTATAAATTTGAAGAGTTATCTTCAATTGTTGTGAAAATACAGAGACAACAAATTGTACCGATAGTGAGGTTATATCTTCTTGTAAAAATTGAGGTCGATTATTTCATTAAATTTTGAAGGAACTTAATTGTTTCTTTAAAGTCCCCACCAAACGCTTGGTCATTTGCATCTTAAGGTTTGATTGAACAGAAAGTGTTAAGTGGAAAATGAAATCTTAGTCAACTACAAAATAAGACAATTTCCTATTGTTGTGATGGAATTGGTAACACACATTTTTAATTACTTTGTTATCATTGAAAACATCCAAATTTAAGTTGCAAGATAAATAAAGTGCAGGGGATTGGTTTTTAATAGATGGTACTTTCAATTTAAGTTGTATTTTTTTTTTGAGTTATGTGAAAATGAAAAAAATAAACAATGTTGAATGACTTAGTGCAAATATTGCAAAATCAACTATGAAATGTAAGTCTTAACCCAAATTGAATAATAAGGGGAGCCTTCACAACGGTAAAGTTGCCGTCTTGTGAGTAGGTGGTCACGGATTCAAATCGTGAAAACAATTGCTTGCATAAATATAGCGAAAGACTGCGTACAAAGATTTCAAAGTGGCCATATCCTTTCCTAAACCCCGCGCAAGCAGGAGAGTAGGTGGTCACGGATTCAAGTCGTGAAAACAATTGCTTGCATAAATATAGCGAAAGACTGCGTACAAAGATTCCAAAATGACCATACCCTTCTCTGGATCCCTCGCAAGCGGGAGCTATGTGCACCAAGTTGCCCTTTAACCCAAACTGAATAATAAAAAGCATCTTTACCCAAAAAAAACCTTAATAGCACAGAAATCCCCCATTTTATTACTTTCATTTCCCACGAAAATGAAATGTTTGGAATAGAAAAATATTTGTCAACATTGAGTATCTTTACTATAATGCATCAAAAGAATGAAGTACCTGTTCCAAAATCATTCTAGTATTCTCATTTAAGGGATTATCTTGGCTGTCAGAATAGGCTATGTTCAAAAGATACAGCTTTTTGGAAGAAACAAATGCAGCTGAGAAAATTCTCTTCATGCCTCCCCTTGTACTATCTAACATGTACTCTATTTCATAAACTGGTAAATCACCATGACCTAATCTCTCTCTAGTTTCTATCAGCTCAACCGACTTGGTGCTTTCCTGCATCATGGAATAAACCCCAAGTAAACCACCATGTTTTGCATTAGTGTGTTTGGTGTTGCGGGTTGAATAGCCAAATCAAAGTTCAATTCAAGTTCTAATACCCAAATTCTGGCAATATAGGCTTTGTTAATATTTCACTTATTTTCTCAGTACGGAGATATTTAGCCAAAAGAAACAAAATTGAGGCTATAATAAACATACATGGTCTTTTGGGCCATTAACAACAGTAGCATCATTACCATTTACCAGTCAGGTAACAAAAAAATTTAATGTTATGGAAAATTACAAAAAAAAATGAGAGGAATGTTCCCTTTTCTTGCTTCTATACATAAACAAATATAGAGAAAAGAAATTAGACCTTTTTCCTCTCTGCTTGGAGAAGTTTATCAGCTATGAAATCGGGTGTCCCAAATTCTCTCAAAGAAGATAAACGAACAGGATTCACTACTATTCCGATGTTGTTCTTCCCTTGTTCAAACAATGCAGTGGCCCCTGCCTTCTCCACCTTCACCAAAACATTTTCTTTCTTAATAAATTTGAATGAAAATTGATGTAATTAAAACAAGTGAAAAAATGAAGAAGAAAAAATAAGAGCACCTTAACCCAGGTGGGAGGAATGAAGAGAGTAAACCCCTGGTTCTGGTCGGTGTACCTCTTCAAGTAATCAGAACCGTCGGATGGAGAAGCAACGGATGGAGATGGAAAGACTAGGAATGGCATGATAGCGAGAATCGACGCTCGACGTGTGATGCCGTTAATGGCGGAGGAGGGTAAGAATACCGCCGGTGGTGGAAACCGGGGTTGTAGGTGAGAAGCGAAGGCATGGCTGAGGCTGGTTACCGCTGGTGAAGAAGAGCAAGTGCTGATGAGGGTCATGCTGATTGCTGAGCTGGAATGAAATTGGAGCTGCCTGCAGCCTGCCTGCCTCCCTCCCTCCCGCCACACAAACAAAATGCTCTCGCTAGTATTTTGGGCTGGTATGGGCCTGTTCGGGTCAATCTGGGCCTCTACCATCCCTATTTTCTAAACTGAAGCCCGTGAGATGGGAAAGATATCCTCTTGCGTACCAAAATCGGTACGCAGAGTGCGGAGGGATTATGGTACCCAGAGAATACTGGTCCCTGTGAGATGCTCCCAGCCCCAGGGGAAGGTTTTGTTACTACAGAATCGTTATGCCAGAACAAACATTGCGACGTGAAATTAGTATACCCATAAAGTTTTTAGATGCCTCTCACTCTCTGGTGCAAACAGCAATATACATATATTGACGTGCACGTTCAACGATTCAAGTTAATAAAAGAATGGTGCAAAAATCATCAAGTTCATAACTGCCATTTAAGGAATCAAGACCACAAATACAAAAATAACCCCTTGTTACATGCTGCAAAAGAAGGATGTCAAGGAAAGAAAGTTTCACACATCAACTAACTTACAATTTGCTAATTACCAAAAAAAAAAAGTCCCCTGACAACAAGTTGCCCTAGGATCATTCATATTCTCACAAAGAGTACTAGAATTTATCAGGCAACAAATGATACACAAAACATGAGAATTAACAGAAGCTAGAACAACAGCATTCTCACAGCAGCTAACCTAAGAAAAGACTGTACTAGGCTTCAAACTCTTTCATCGCCTCATCAATTTCTTCTATATGATCCCGCAATATTTTCCACTGCACGCCACCAGGAAGGAGAAAAAATATTAGTTAACTTGTCTCAAGTATTATTATAGTATAGTTGTACAACTATGTACTATGAAGCATCTTTTATCACCCTCTTGATGATCATCAATATATCTATAATATCAATAAAGAATAGAATTACTTGACACAGCTTCCAGAGCCTAGCTTATCCTACATTTTAATATTTTATGCAATTTGAAGACAGTTGAAAATTAAAAAAATGTATTTAAAACTTCAAACTTTTGAAAACAACTAAAAGAATGGTCATGCGCACGAGAACCTGTCTTATGCTATACGCTTCGTATTCAAAGTAATAAATGATCCAAAGCTACAAAATTAAATTTCATTTATCAAGATTGCCATGTGTCACTCGATTGTTTATGAATCTAAACATCGAGTATATTTCATTAGGTGCTCTCTCACTATTCACCAAGCCAAAATAATAATAAAATTTTATACTTATAAAATTATAATCCTTCTTAAAATAAAAGGTAACTAATGTGGGAAACAGCCTAAGATTTCCAGTAGGGTCCCGATAATATGTATTGACCATACCAGGCATTAATTACCAATGCTCACCTTTTGGTCAGGTCCATTGGAGATTGGACACAAATTTGAGTGTCATGTAAACACCAATTTGTTAAATTCCATTAAGACATGAAACTAACCAATTATAGCAAAAATCAAAATGAACCAAACAGGAGATGTCATAGCACAAAACGCCACAAAACCAACTCTGACGGAGTTAGACAAAGTGGAGTTTGGCAACCAAAACCAAGTTCACAAACTATTGGTGCACTCGCTTTACTTTGAGCACAATGATGCAAAATACAAATCCCAAACAATGAATTCAAACCAATGATCTTGTTTTAGATCACAATGAATTTAAACTATTTGAATATGTCAGTTGGATTCTGATTTGAAACTATTATGCAAAAAGCAAAAGCTAGTTCACCAATGGCTTTTAAGCCTGAGATCCAGGTAGCTCGAATAGACATATACTTACGTAAAGAAAATTAGACTAGGGAAAAAGAAAAACTTTTACACTTGCTGTTGCTGGTACACTAAATGTATCATGCAGACTAATCAATAAAATTGGGACTTAGAAAGTTAAAACTGTGATTTTATAAACAGGCAGCAAATTGAAAGAATTAAGAATCTCAGAGTCAAGAATATTTTTTTGTACCTGATCCATTGAAAGTGATATTCCTGAAAACAGAAGAGAAAAAGCATTAGACTTCAATGCATAATGACATAAAGGAGGTACTGTTGCCGTTTTCTAAGGTAAAGTTATCAAACCTAAGGTTTTGTCAAATAATACAAACCAGATGCTTTGTGATTTGTTTTATTACACTTAGTGCCAAGGCAATAGTCACCAAAACAATCCCCTCAAAACTATTAATAAGAAGCAATCTTCATTTCATCATTTGCAAAGCTGAATTAAATCAAGAAAGTGAAACAAAACCTTTCTTAGTAGGAAGTTGCTTCCCGTCTTTGACAAAGAACTCTCTGAAATCCACCATGACATTTCCATTCCAGGATCTCACTGAGATCCTCTTGTTTTTGGAAACCTAATAAAGGAGGCAAAAAGACCGAGAGTTAGGGTTTTAGTAAACCAGGAAAGCCTACTTTCTGGGAGGGAGACTGGGGTTAGGGTTTAAGAAACGAAACCTCGCAAACGACGATACCGTCGGTGGGATCGTCGGAAGATGCATCTCCCACCTGGCGCTTCGGTGGCGGAGCTCCGGCGGAGGCCCCGGTGTCGTTATCAAAGCTCCTCTTGTTTTTGTTCTTCCACTTCCACATGTCTCTGTCTGACTGTCTCTATTGCTTTTTCAGAGTGAATTGCGACGGAGACGACACAACCAGGAGAAATTTGATTTGGAGAAAAAAATCTGTTTCTACTTTCTAGAATTTGATGACTGGATATGGCCAATTTCTGGAGCAGAGGCGAAGCGGTGAAGGTTCGAAAGAAATTTTCAATAGGCGGACCCTCCCCGCTAAATTCTAAATTCTAATATTAAGTGATTTTCTTTCTAAATTTCAAAAACTTACAAATATGTACTTTATTATATTTTATGCTAAAACTCGTTTTAAATGGATAAATAGCTTCTTTTAACCTTAATTAAAAGCAAAAGGAATATTAGCGGAATTTCACGTATTTCTTTCAAATTTTCAAAATTACATATTTCTCCTCTATATTTGAATAAATATTTCGAAAATTTAAAAACTTACAAATTTGTACATTTTATTATTTTTATGTTAAGATTCATTTTAAATGTGTAAAATATTCATTTTGTCCTTCATTAAAAGCACTAAAAAAAGTAGCTTGTTTAATGAAAAATATCGGTGACATTAAAATGTACATATTTTATCCTTAATTAAAAATGTAAATAAATGATGCATGTTAATATAAATATTGGTCTGATATTTGATCGATTCTCGAGAGCAAACTATTCATTATCTATTTTTGATACATACACAACATTATACCTCATGTCACCAGATATACGTTAAGAATACAAAATGACTAATTTGTCCTCAGAAAACAGATCAAATATAAGACTGACATTTTTCATTAAACAAGTTATATTTTTAATGCTTTTAATGAAGGATAAAATGAATATTTTACACATTTAAAATGAGCTCTTATATAAAAACAATAAAATGGATACATTTGTGAGTTTTTGAAATTTCGAGAGAAAAATATGTAATATCCAAATTTAGAGGGGATATACGTAATTTTTAGTTTTTTGAAGGGTATGCGTGAAATTTTGCCTAGAATATTTAACAAAAATATTGGTCTTATATTGATTATTTTTTAGAACAAATTAATCATTTTATAGTAGTGATGTATACATGGTAATATTTAAATATACTTTTGTGTATATATCAAGTGTAGAGAATTAAACAATTTGCCCTCATAAATCGATCAAATATAAAAACAAAATTTTCATTAAATAAGCAACATTTTTATGCTTTTAATTATGAGTAAAATAGATATTTTACATGTTTAAATTAGTTTCAATGCAAAAGAAAATATAGTAGATAAATTTCTAAGATCTAAAAATTTAGAGAAAAATATGTAGTTATGAAATTGGCACAATACTTAGGTACACTTAGATAGGTACTCTTTAGATATTTCATTCAATTTGTACTGTTTGATTAGAATATATGATGTGAATCTCAATGCAACCAAACGTTACACATTGAGTGAAGTATGTAGAAAGTACCTATCTAATGTACCTAAGTTTTACCCATGAAATTTTGAAATATGTTCTTTATTTTTTTTACCCTTTTCCATATAATGCCACGGACTCATCTGCACCAAAAGTTGCAGACATAATAATTGACAAATTTTGGTTTGAATTGAGCATTAATTTGAACTAAATTATTATTACTAATAATCTACAAAATTATAAAATCAGAATTTTCAAAAATATCGAAAAAGTATCATTTGTCGTCTAGTAAAACGAATAGACAGGTGAACAAAATATTTATGAGCAAAATTAACATTCACCTCCTTCAAAAGACTAATTTTTAACTATGAAATAGTAATTTCAAAGAATAAAACTATCATTTCATGCAGCGTTTTCATCCTTCCAAATCCATCAATAAATTAATTAGGTGCGAAAGTTATTAGTGCAGATCAATTTGTGAACTTACTAATTTGTTAAAAGTCCGAAGTTTGACATCCATAGATATACATCCATTCTCACCGTTACTGATAAAGTTCGGAAATTTTTACAATATTTTTTTCAATAAAAATAGAAAATATAAAATAACAAATACATAATTTCACTAACCATATTAATTGGTAATATGAGTTATGCTATTATATTTTATGAAATCAAGATTATGCTTGACTTCATGTTCAAATTTCGAATTTGAAATTTTAAAATTAAAATGGTCGATCAAAACAGTCCAAAATCATTGCCATACTGAAATCTTACTACAGAACATTATTTTATTATTTTTAATAGAGGTGAAAAATCGGGCTTATTGAATGGTCAGAATCTAGCAAATTTTAGATCTCCGTAAAAGATAGTATGAATATTCAAAATAATAAAAATAAAATATGATTTTAGTACGAAGATCACGTTGAATGATTTAAATTTGCTGTTTGAAATTTGAACGTGAAGCAAACATAATAACATAGCTCTTGGCAACATAGATTGTTAAGGTCTTATTGCTAGTAGGGAGTCTAGGGACACGTGTAATTGCTTATTGCTAGTATGTATATGAAGCCCATACCACTATACCAGTACTAAAACAATTAATATTGACAAAAAAATAAATAAAATTTATGAAACCTTTGATATAACACGATTGTGAATGAGTTGACTAGATGCAACACCAACCACCATGGAAGCATCATGAGCATGAGCATGATCATGTGAAGCATTAGTATGAACATACACCTGCTCAGCACACTCTTGCTTTGCCTCCAGATCACCAACTACAGCTGATGTCTCCGGAGAATGTCGTCTGCTGAAATATCATGTTGCAACTGTGTCGATCATTAGTGTACGTACCTGTCAAATATGTTAGATTATAAGTCATCAAAGTTTGAATTGGAAGTTTGGAACATGCAATTAATGAATCTTAATTACTTGAATGCTTCAGACACCATATATTGTCCTCAGTTCTAATTGAATCCTAAAGCAGTAACCATGGCCCCAGACCCTGCAAACTGAAAATCCTGCCACGGTGAATGAGGCAAGCAAGTTGATGTCAGTTTGTCAAAAGCAGCAGGGAGAATATGGATTAAACCAGTAGCAAGAATTACACCGGCAGAAAATGCTTTGATTAAGAGAAACTAATCCTTCTTCTGGACCGACGGCAGGAAACAACCGACCGGCCAGCAAAATGTTGAAGATGGCAGCAACATGAAGCTTGTGTGCCTCGGTCTCATCTCTACTGGAATTGTTTACCGAGCAGTTGCAATCGGCCGAGTAGGCGGTCAATGGGAGGAGAGACGTGTGATTAGTAGGAGGAATGTCACAATGGGGCTAAATGTTGCCATTGTTTGTCTCTGTATCAATCCTCCTTTTGCTTCTGTTCACTGGTTCAATGTATATTAATGAAAATATACATATATTTAAGAAGGTTTGTTTATAGGAAATAGATCTGGATCCTTTATTTGCATCAAGATTCGTACAAATCAAATTTTATAAAACCCAACTCCGTGCAGTCTATCGTGAACAATCAAACAGTAAAGTGCAAGAGATCTGAACCGTTGAATTGATGTTGCCATAGAGGATGAGGGTCCAGGGACTAGAGCTGCAAGAAAAATTCGTAGTTCGTAATTCTTTCGAGTTCGATTCGAGAAAAGTTCGAAATTAATTAGTTCGATTTCAGTTCGAAATTAGTTTCAAATCAAATCAAACTAGTTCGAAATGATTTTGAATCAAACTCAAACTAAGATCGGTTCGTTCGAAACTGTTCGTGAACTAAAACAGTTCGAATCTTGAGATATCTGAACCATCAGATGATATCGAGACTATTGATATATATATAGTTTGTGCCACGAGTTCGTTCGAATTAGTATCAAATCAAATTCAAACTTAACATAGTTCGTTCGAATGTTATTCGCAGACTATATAATTCGAATGTTGTTGATATTTTTCTCCCTTTCTCAACTACATTATCTACTTCATCTTCATTTTCATTAGAGATAGTTAATTCATGTATTTTTAATGTCAGTATTCTCATCTTCATTCAGATACTCTCTAGTTAGTTCACATACACTATCTTCATTGCCAACATCCTACTCTTCATAATCTTCAATTAGATAGCACTTCTCATATGTGTCATCTACTTTTACTACTTTCGGTTGAGCGGTAAAAAATATGTAGTTCGTAATTAATTCGAGTTTGATTCGAATCAGTATTAAATCAAACTCGAACTTCACACAATTCATTCGAAATTTGTTCTATTTCAAATCAAACTAGTTCGAAATTGATTTCAAATCAAACTCAAATACAAGCCAGTTCGTTCGAGTTCGATTCGTTTGCAGTCCTACCAGGAACAGGTGTTTCTTTCGTCGAAGAGAGGTTTGGGTGCTTCAGCATGTACGGAAGAAAGAGACTGGGTTTGTGCTCTTTACTTTCTGGCCAATGTTTTCTGATTTCTATTGCAACATCTCTTTAATTTAATTTGAGCATTCTCTGGTACGTAGATACCAGTGAACATACATACTTTAACTGACAGGACACTACTTCTTTCGATGTAATTAAATATTCTTTAACTTACCTGAAATGGTATTATTAATTTATCGCAAAAGACAAAGAAATAAGTTAAATTTTGAAGCACAAATTAATTTCCTCTAATAGAATTTGTAAAGAGGATTTGAGAGAGAAATGAATTGTATTAATCTTATTTTTTTTTATTACAAATATAAGAATCTATTTATAGTCTTGATTAAATTATAATTCTAAACATATCCAACTCTAATCATCTCTAATATCTCCTACCTCTATTACAATATTAATCATCTCCACAATTGTACACTAAATAATATCTCCAAACTATAATCCTAACATTCTCCTTTGTGTAAGGCTTGATTCTAAAAGAAATTCAGTGCCTTGAACCTTTATCAATGCTTTGTATGATAGCTATTTGAGTTTATAAAAAGAGAAGAAATCACTTGATAAATGATTATTTTGACATGACAATGAGATCTCTATTTAATTAATAAAATAGAAAAAAGCATATAGAAACATTTTTAACTTAAAAATTAGTTGTGTTTTAAATTTAATGCGATTTTATTGTCAGTTCATACTCATTGTGGACCATATAATTATTGATCGTTAAAAAATTGCATGAAACATGATTTTTTTTTTTATAGAGTATGAAACAACGCTCAAATTGCATCAAATTTAGAACAACGAATTTATAAGTTTAAGAACGTGTTTATATTTTTTTATTTAGTTATTTATTTATTTGATTTATTGTCAAAATTGTCAAAATAATCATTGTTAAACATAAGACATGTTTTTTCTAATGTTTTGTCTCAGAAAAAATAAAAAATAAATTTAGTTAAACAAAGTATATATCGATCTTCTTACAATATATTTCTATTGAGGATCGTGATATCATTATTGAGTTTTCACGAAGGGATTCAACTATAATACTTAATCATTGAGGGTTGCCATGTCGATAATTTATTTTTCGTTAGTAAGTAGTAGAGAAAATTACAAGTAAACATCATTAAATGCCACGGTATGTGTTTTTTCGTCTTTTTTGTGCTTTGATGGTATATAAAATTAATATAAACATCTAAAGTAACTAATAAAAAATATAAAATAGCTAGTATAAATAAGTGAAACAATTAATATAAACACCTAAAAATGTTCGATTGAAGAAGGTCCATCTTTACACTTTTATCTAAACTCTTTGACTTTTTTTCTTTCGAAAAAGTTAGATAGGACTTGAGAGACCCTCTTTATAAATCACTAAATCAGTATGAATCTATGAATGTATGTTGATCAGGGCTGTTAACTAATTGCGTTTGAATTTTTTGCGTTTGGTTTCGTCGTGATGTAACGTTAAATGCAAGAGATTTTTGTTGCATTTGTTAAACGCAATGTAAGACTCAAATAATTTTTGTTGTGTTTAGTTAAACGCAACGTAAACACAAATGGTCACTTTCGTTATGTTTATTTTGTCTTCCTTTTAGCATTCTACGATTCTAAAATAATTTAGAGTGCAGACTAGAAATAAGAGTATTTTGTAGAGACTTAAATATTTTTGCGCATGAAGATGACTAAAAATGGTTTTTGCATTCACATGTACATGAGATAATCTATTATCTCTCCTTGATTGAATACAACATTAAAATATTATTTTATGATCCAAATCTAATCACAACTATTTGTTCTTACAAAAATGATCCAACTTGACGAACTTTTCTAATTTTAGAATTTGTGGGATATAAAGTGGGTAGGACGCCAATCTTATGATGAGATTTGTACCGAATTCATCATATAACAAATTTCTCTTAGTCTATTTTTAAGGATGCATGCAATCTTTTCCACAAATCCTTCTTATTTTCAGAAATTCATAAGTCTCAAAAGACCCAAATTTTATCTTTTTTTTATGTTGTGCACTTGACAGACGTTAAAAAAAGTAAACATTTGAAACGTTTCTTACGTTTAACCAAAAGCAAGCGTAAACGCAAGAAAAAATTGTCACATGCAACATAAGATGCAAAAAAAATTTCTTACGTTCTTATAACACAACGTAAGAAACAAAAAGACATTTGCATGATCATTTCGTGTGTTTTATGACATGACTCAAAATGTGATACAACTTTGGGCCGGAAGGATTATTAAGCTCAAAAGCCCAGATTAAATTGGGCAATTGATCAGACCCCTCTCCAATTGGAGGAGTTCATCTAAGATTCTCAAACAGAATTGCTGAATTGCTAATGTGGGCTGAACAGGCCTGTACACTTTGATAGATAATAATATAATAGCAATGCATGCTACATTATACAAAGTTTTGGAACCGTTCAATCGAAAAGCAACGACTCAGATCTATACATTTACAACTATCACATTAATTGCGACTTGGTTTAGTGAAAGTCGACCAAAATAGTGATTGGGTCTCAGTGCATGTGGAATAACTTGGAATATACCCAACAGCAAACAACACATTCCTAAGTTCCCAACATGCTACAAAATTCGTATGTAAGAAAACATGAGACTATCATCACGATATTCTGATCTTTTGTAGCAGGTACAACTGGTGAGATGACAAAGGAGCCCTCCTCGTTCAAAGTTGGGACTCAGTTCTGCTATCGCGCAATATGTTCAGTGCAATCTTTGAACGGTCTGAATTGACCGTCTAGATCGAATCGACCGTCAGCAATAAAAATCAGAGACTCATATTTTTTCGACATGAATTTCGATGAAATCGAACAACTCAGAACGCAGTCATCGATAGCAGATCCGAATTGTCATAAGTTGTCATTTGTTCTGTGCTGACGTGGTCACGTGGAGAGACCTGACGCACAACTAAATGCAGGAAAAGAATTGTAGGGAGTAGGGACTGTACTATTAATACAGCGTACCATGTTCACAGCGTCAACATGATTCTTTCTGGAATCATTCTCAGTAAAATTAGTTGAAATTTTTTCAAAAATTAATAAATTTGATACGTAAACACGTTACTTATTATGTAAATTAATGAGCTTAAACTGCCTATATTTACTCACACTTTAGATTCAAATTTTGAAACACAAAATGCAGATGACCGATTCAAACTATTGAAGTTATTATCCATACTAATAATTATTTAGGAAAATTTACATTTTTTACTAGTTTATCAGATTGATGAAAAATTCGTTAATCTAAAGATTTACAAAATTCATTAATTCATCATCGATAAAATATGAAAAAAAATATATAAAATTTGATTTTTAAGTAGATTTTAGTATGAACAATAATTTAATAATTTGGACAAGACATTCGCATTTTGCAATTCGAAATACGAATCGAAAGTATATGAAGTTTGATAGTTTATAAACTATTTAGCACAATTATATATATTATCTATATATCTACCCAATTACAAACTTTTGTAGTTGTTAGAAAGTGAATTATTGTTGCATAATAATTTGTTAAGAAATCATTTTTTTGTGAAATAGTTATATGAAAATAGAAGAGAAATTTTTTAAAATGCCACTATAAATTATTGCAATTGTCAAAATGTCACTACAAAATGCATATTTGTCAGAATGCCATTAAAATTCACAGTGCATTTTAATTATGCCATTATCATGATTTTAGCTCAAATGAAAAATACTAAACATTTTAAATGACAAAATTACCCTTCTCAAAATTCTTTTTTTGTTATATGGCTGATACAATCTGACTAGACTCGTATCCTTGTTCATCGATTGATTCAGTCGAGTGAGAAAACAAAAAAAAGAATGGATGAACCCTTGATCGTCCCTCCGCCACCCTCTGCCACCACTGTCCTTCGCCAGGTAAGCTCCAACTGTGCTCTGCCCCCGCTCCGCCAGGACCGCTCCGTCTCCAGGATAGCTTCCCTGTCATGCCAGGTCAGTGTCTCACATCAGGTCAGCTCTGGCCGTCCCCACCTCACCTGATAAATAATGCTGGTTGTTAGTCAACTCATTGATTCATTATCACGAAGTCCAATCATAACGACCCTTACAAATAATTGTTTTGAACTGTACCTGTTTATGTGATAATTGGATAATTGGTTTGAACTTAACCTCCACAAGCTTGACCTCTCAGGTACATACCAATAACAGTCACAAAATTTTCCCATACCAGTAACAGTCACAAAATCCCTAAGGAGGTTCAAATCAATTAAACCAATTAAACTTTGTTGTATCTTTCATTTAAATGTGCTATATGCACTTTGATTATATGAAACTTTAAATGTCACACGCTGTCTTAATCAGTTTAAAAATTGCCAGTTAGAATTTGCTGATTATACTGTGGTGGATCGTCTGATTATACTGGTAACATCCATCAGGTAGATCAATTTACTGTTAAAATTTGCTGATTTATAGATCAATTTATCGTTGTGTACTAACTAAAGCACAAGCACTTTCGGTTAGTTGCATTATTGAAGAATGAGATGAAAGCACTAAAGAATGAAATGGGTCATTGGGTGATATGAAGAAAGAGAACTACAAGTCGATCACAATATTGGAGACAGATAAAATTTCTTCTTATTGTAATTTTGGTTTTTGTGATGATTTCGGATTGCTTGTGAATTTGTGATGTATGCAACTTGTAAATTTAACTATTGTTGTGATTATTTCATACAAGGATAAACTAAACTAGATGTGCAAGTATTTATATTTCATTGGCTACTTGGTATCATGTGAATTGATTATTGTAAATTTTGTGCGCCAATTGAATTGAAAATTTGTGCAAGTATCATGTTATTTCTCGACATGTTATTTTCTATTACATACTGTGCCATTTTGGTGCACAGGTACAACGCACCAGTGATGTACCATTTTGGTCCTCTTACACATTGTGCTAATTTAAGCTAGAGTAAATTAAAAATCACTAAGAATGTACATCATTAAGAATGAGAAAATTATAATGTAATTACAGCTAACTGCATACAACTTGGAATATTCATTCATTTGCAGGTATCAGTTCCAAATAAACTACGTGCATCAAAATGGTAACAAGGCACATAGATAAATAAATTTGTAAATAAAAAATTGTAAATAGATAACAACAAATTAACTCCCGTTTCAAATGTCTAGTTTCACAGAAGTTTCAAAATATTCAAAATAAACTGGCTCCAGTTAAAAAAAATGAATTGCCAGATATTTTCACTCTCTTCCTGCTAGGCACACACATAAATTGCTCCACGTCCTCTCTTCCTGCAAGATATTTTCACTGAAGTAAATGTGAGCACAGTGAAGTAAATACCATTGAATTGCATACCATACTATGATAGGCTCCTTACCAGATAGTGATTTGAGTGCCTTCATCATTGAGTTACTTAAGTGCCTGATGTACCATCTTGCGTCGGTGCATCACTTCTCCTCCTGGACAAACAGTGATTTGTTACCAGACATTGATTTGTTACAGCAATTCAATTACAAACACAACTGAAAATTTTACAACCTGGCGATTTTTAACAGAGTAAAAAAGGGAATTCCAGCGATCTTTAATAGAAACAAAATGAGACCCTCGCTATTTTTAACAGAAACAAAAGGTCTATTGAGTCTATCGAGTCGTGAAGAAAATGAAAGAAATATTGAAAATACTACGTGATTGATGCTCGTCTGTTTTTTATCCTTGAACAAGGGAATCACGTGGTTTTGGAGTTGTGACAACACAACTCGATTGATAGAGCGGAGCAACGGCCTGGCAGAGCGGAGGGGTTCTCTGTGCGAGGCTAGGGCTGCCAGTGGGGTGACGAACCCTAGTCATGAGAGGGTTTAATCGATGGTAATCTGGTTCAAATCGATCGAGTTTGTTTTTTGAATCAGTCGAGTCTCTTATCGATTAATTGGTTTGGATTAAATCTAAAAAAAAAATCTGATAAGGGTAATTTTGTCATTTAGGAAAATTGATATTTTTTAATTGAAATTAATGAATGATAATGGCAAAATTAAAATAGAGATTGAGTTTTAATAGCATTTAGAAAATATTGATTTTCGAATGACATTTCGACAAATTCATGCTTTAGAGTGACATTTCACAAAATTTTCCAAAATAGAAAGATGATAGAGACTAACTCACGAGCATGTCCCCTTGAATTTGTGAAAAGAAAATCAAAACGATTCTATTGTACCTACATTCCACGTTAAATTGTATACAAAGAAACATCCCCTACTCTCTACTCACATTTCTCTCTCCTCCCTCATATATCATAATCGCTTTGAAAAACAATAACCATCTCCTTCCAGTGTACCCGCCATTGCCGTTTCTACTAACTATACCCTTTTGGTTTCTTTTCTCTTTCAGCGACACAACAGTAGCGCCTCTTCTAAGATCTATTTTCGGAACAGATTTCTCACCAATTCAAGTTCAAATAGTGAGTTGTATCTGGCCTTCGAATTGAACCCTTGTGCGAGGGTTTCCGCTGAAGCCCTTTAGGTTTGCACTTTTGATATCTCTCTCTCCTTTCTTTCTTTTCTCCTTCTATGTACTGATGTTCGCGTGCGACGTAATACATTGTCTTCTTTTCATTTGGAATCTTCATTTCGGTGGAAACTGGAAACTAGATCTGGTAAAGTCAAGATCTGATATGTGGATCTGACCATGAATTTTGGGAGCGATAGAGGTTAAATGTAGCGACCTTCAACATTTTGAAAGGTTAACTGAGGAATTTTGGGAAAGTTTCTCTTAGGGGTCAGAAATCGAATAGTATTTTTTTGGATTTTGATTGAATCTGAAGAAAGGTTCATGATATTTATATGTTTACTGAAGTCGATTATATAGGAAATCTTCCTAATTTTGTCTGTTCTAAACACTAATACTTTACAACACAATGTAGGCGTTGACAAAAAAAACCAGTTACCATTGAGAAAACAGATTGCTTACTTCTCAGAAAGAAACATAAAGCATTGGATGAACCAGCTCCAATTATTTGAGACATCTTTCGGAGAGCTCAAAGAAAAAGCTCGATGCAACACCTCTAAGAGATACACAACCCAGTTACTTCACTTATTCAATAAAAATGGCAAAAATGAGGGTTCCAAAGCGGTACATAATTGTTTTTCTAACTTTCTTATGCACAAATGCGTGCTATGTAGAACGTGTCGGTTTCCCTATAGCATACACCAATGCGGCAGATAATGCGAATATCAATGAATCCAGCAAAGGGTTAATTCTTTCTGTTTTTTATTATGGGTACGTAATTTCCCAAATACCTGGTGGGTGGGCTGCACAGAGGTTTGGAGGCCGCCGGGTCCTTCTGTGCTCATTTATTATGTGGTCTTTCACATGTGCATTTACCCCACTAGACCCTAAAAGAACAACTTTTATGGTTCTCTCTCGGCTTTTAATTGGAGTTGGCCAAGGGTTCATTTTTCCCTCCATACACACAGTTCTGGCACAGTGGGTTCCACCACACGAGAGGTCTCGATCGGTTTCTCTTACCACCTCTGGTATGTATCTTGGTGCTGCTTGTGGTACCCTTATTTTGCCGAGTTTGGTCAGGTACGGGCCCAGATTGATTTTTCGAGTTGAGGCTTTTTTGGGCTTTCTTTGGTCCTTTATCTGGTACAAGTTCTCAGTGGACCCACCCCGTACCAGCATGGGGGAGAAAAGCTTACCCATTTCACGGTCAAGGGAGAGGTTAAAATTAGCAACCAGAATACCTTGGATGAGGATCATATTCAGCTTGCCTGTATGGGCTATAGTGGTGAACAATTTCACATTTCACTATGCACTATATGTTTTGATGAACTGGCTACCAACATACTTCGATAAGGCGCTACAAACCAGCCTCGAAGAGTTAGGGTTTTCTAAGATGGTACCATACCTGTTTATGTTCCTATTTTCAAACATAGGTGGGGTGGTGGCAGATTATTTAATCACCAAACAGATGTTTTCAATTACTTGGACCCGTAAGCTTCTTAACACAATTGGGTTTATGGTATCAGCGGTAGCTTTAATGGTATTGCCATTGATTAGGACTGTTAGCTGGACCCTAGTTTGTGCCTCAATCTCTCTTGGGTCTCTGGCTCTTGGCCGGGCTGGGTTTGCGGTAAATCACATGGATGTGGCCCCAAAGTATGCGGGTATAGTCATGGGAGTTTCTAACACAGCTGGGACGATTGCTGGTATAGTTGGAGTTTGGTTAACAGGTCTGATGTTGGAATCCAGTAAGAAGGAGAGTCAGGACCTGACAAGCTTTGAGGGATGGAAATTGGTGTTTTTGGTTCAGGGTTTTCTTTGCATCTGCAGTTCATTGGTATATTTGGCATTCTCGACTGGAGAGAGAATTTTTGAGTGAATTTGGCAGGACAGACATTGTATCGTTCTTGTTTATTTAATTCACTATTTGTTTTTGTTGAGGATGTTAGCATTAGTGAATTTTGGGTAGTATCATACTGTTCAGACTCAAATTTTCATGGATAAGAGTACAATTTTAGTCGTAATAAAATGCAAATAAGAATATCCATTGAGATCCCTCTTTGTATCTTTTATCTTTGCATTACTGTTCTCTTTCTTTACATTGTTGTGATAAAATATACTTTTATTTATTTCCAGCTTGTGTAAATTTCTGGTGGGGGAGGTTTACAATGAGACTGATAAAAGATTTCCATTGCGTGAGCCCACAAGATACTTCATAAATGTTTTGGCGAAAGTTTGTTATTAATGTAACCATGATCCAGGGAAGACATTTTCTGACGGCAAGCAGTGTTAATTTTCTGTGATTTCTCTTGCAACAACTCTTTATTTGTATTGTAGCAAGAAGTTTAGGCTGTTGAATTGAACTCAGTTTGCAGGATGTCCTTTTGTCCTCTGTGATATACCAGCGCATTGTTCTGTCTTATACATATGGTCAGCAACATGTGTCTGTAAGCCCGTGCAAAACATAATACAGAGTGTGCAAGTGATATCCTCAAATGTACCGGATGTCAATTTCATTGGCATTGAGCTAGACTTGACACGTGCAGATGACCTTGCCACAGTAGGGTTTCTTTTTTCCTCATGTCAGTATTACCCTCTTCAATCTTCGCAAACTAATTTAAGTTAGAATTGATGGATTAAAGAGCACATTACAAGGCAACATTACGAATACTTTTATTTCTGTCAACAAGTCTGTACAAAAAAAAAAAAATAACTTGCAAAGCTACCTAACTTACGAACTGCTATGCTAACATTCTACTAATACGAGTTTTCTGGTAAATTTTTGCTCTTGTCAGCGACTATAAACCTCCTCTTATTTGCACTAAGACCGGAAGAATGTAGCTGCTTCCTTTTCTGTATGAGATGCATTGCTGCTTGACGATCCCTCTTGGCTTCCTCGTAGTCAGACTGCCAAAATAAACAATTAACATCGCGCAACGATTAACGAATTACAAATAATCATAACAACAATCACATGAACATAAAAAGTAAATATAAAAATAGGTGTAATGTTATTGGCTGCAAAAGTAACTACAAAAAACTAATCTAGTTATAAACTTATCTATAGCATTCCTTGTTTGGCTGATTAATTTTTTTCTTACTACCATTCATGAAATTAGCAATGTGTACAAACAGCACACTATCTTGAATGGGGACAGCTTTAATGACTTCTGTTTTGCACTTGTGAACAGTGGTCAAATTATAGTTACATAATGAATAACTAGGAAATAATTTTCAAACAAGCTATCACTATTGAGATGTGTTCTCTTATACCTATTTATCAATACAAAATAGTTGAAGTGAAGAGATAACATTACCCATACCTTTAGAGCTAAAGCCTTGTCAAAGCTTTCAATTGCGGAATCAGGTTCACCAAAATTTAATTGTGCCCTACCAAGTGTAACCCAAGCCTGTATACAAAATAATTCATGTTACATTTTCCTTGATCCCTACTTGCATATTTGTTAATATGCAAGTAGGAGGGAAGTAAACCTTAGTGTTTTTGGTATTCTAATCCTAGGTACAGATTACAAAATTAAAATCCTGCATTGGCCAGTACATTTACTTGTACTGTATGGTATCCTGATCCTAGATACAAGTCACTAAATTATAATGCTACAGGCTAATGCAAGTCATGTAAGTACAAACCTCTGGCCATGAAGGCTTCAGTTGTGTAGCTCCTGAAAAGTTTCATGGAATACAACAATGAGATGTCCCCATATTGTCTGAAAAATAACTACTTCCTTGTCAAACAATAAAGAAGAAGAGAAGAAAGCATACTTGTCGCTGCTTTCAAAGAATTCCAGGCATCACCTAGTTCAAGTAAGACTTGAGCCTTTTGTTCGTGTATTATTTCATTTTCTGGCACTAAATTCAGTGCTGCTTCCCATTTGGAAAGGGCTTCTTTATACTTCCCAGCCTAAAAAGATGATCAGAAATATCACGTGTCAGAGGAATTTTATACATTAGAGAGTAATTCTAGTTCTTTTAAGGGGGTTACATTAAGTAAATTAAGACCCTCCTTTTCAAATCAGTATACAGAACAGTACCATGTACTGGTACAATAGTACAGTAGCAGTTCTGCTTAAACTATATATAAATTCATAGCAACTGTTGTAACTTGCAAACACACTCGACGGCAACTTTAATATCGAGACAGAATATAAGTTCTGAAGCCCTTAAGATATTAGAGTTGGAACACTTTCTTTAAAAATTGCATAGATAAAACGAGAAATGGAAATAGAAACCTCAGCGAGTTGATTTCCTTGAGATTGGAGCGATTCAAATAGCTGTTTGAGATCATCTTTCTCGCTGGATGGTGAAACCAGATATTTCTCTCCAGAGTCGTAAGGGTTTTTGTCAGTAGATGGTAGTACTACAGCTTGCTCGTCTCTTTCTTCTACGGTCTCAAATGGAAGGTTAGGGTTCCGACGAGGTCGCAGCTTCTCTCTTTTAGCACCAGATTTCCATA
The DNA here is from genome assembly GCA_964058865.1 of Eleocharis quinqueflora. Taxonomy (NCBI): domain Eukaryota; kingdom Viridiplantae; phylum Streptophyta; class Magnoliopsida; order Poales; family Cyperaceae; genus Eleocharis; species Eleocharis quinqueflora. The sequence continues at coordinate 65,852 of CAXKVX010001634.1, read as the reverse complement.
CCATCTTCGTTGCCATCACTTCCTCTCGATAATTTGCTGGCAGTGGAGGAGAAAAAAGAGAAAATAACAGCGGTGGGATGATCAAATATGAAATATGGAGCAATTTAACTGAAAATTTATTTTATTGAACTTCAATTTCCATTTTCAGATTATTGACAGAAGAAAACATCGTTTTCAGATGGTCATTAATTTGATTTTAGGCCTGAATTACTGTGGCCCAAAGGCCTTTAAAAGACTGGACGCCATGTGGGCTGAGGCTGTGATTAAAATGTAAACTTAAAACATCAAGTTGTAAATATTTGAATACTTTTAGAGGTTACTAAACTTTTGTATCAAATTTTTTATTATTAAATTATTAATTATTTATTTTTAATTACTGAAATTTGATATATATTTAATTTAATAACTTTTCATTAGTTTCTGAGAAGAAATGAAAACCGCCATTTTCACTTTTTTCTAAAAAAACACACTTTTATTTTTTAGAATAATTTTAAGAAAATGTTAGAAGAAAAAATATACTTTATTATTACTATTGTTATAATTATTATAGTAATTATTAAAATTATAAATATAATTATTAATATTATATTTTTTAATATTCTATTATAATGATGATAATAATAATAAATATTAGTTAGAATAAAAACATTAAACAATAGAAATTGTGACAATAATAATAAAATAATGATAATAACAATAATAGTTTTATTATTTTCAAATAATATTATAATAAATGTTGTATTATTAACAATAACAATAATAATATAAAATTTCGAATTGCGGGTCTACCGAGACATAACTTGAAGAAATAACTTATGTCACCTACACAAGCTACTTATGTTAAGGAGGTATAACTTCTTCTTACACCTATTTATGTGTTCTATATTTATTCACGTTTAACTTCTTAAGTGAAAAAAATAGAGAATTTATTTCTCATTTATGCCTCAATTAAATATGATAAGTGATCCATATCCCTCCATAATTTTTTTTGCCTGACCCTAAACAAAAAGAATAACATTTATAACTTCAGTTTCAAATCTTTGACAATGATGACTCTATTTTTTAGCGTTCACAATCACATGTGTTATCTGAACGCATGCGTTCAGAAATTTGGACTCTACAAACAAGTTTCTAAGTATCTGTGAATACAATGTTCAGACCATGCGTTCAGTAATGTTATCTGAACACTGCGTTTAGACTTTACATTCAGAAGTATTTTCTGAATCAGACGCAACGTTTAGACTCTGAATTCACAATTATAACTTAGAGATTTTTTGATTGAAAATTTAGATTTTTAAACGCAAGTATTCAAATAATACATGTAACCATGATCCATAAAAAATAGAGCAATCCTTCTAAAAAATTTAAAATTAGAGTTATAAATATTATTTTTAATTTTCAAAAAATCAGACAACAAAAAAATCCTTATTTATCCAATCAGATAAGTGCACATGTTCGTGAATCATAAGGAAATAAATCAAGACAAGAAACATATCACATATGACATATGGCATCTTTATTGGGTCACGTGCAGTACTAAATTTTTAATTGGGCGATTTCCCTTTATTCGGTTCTATCCGTGAAAGAGATCCTCATCTCATTTGGGTCAAGGTTTGATTAAGACTGTTCGATGTGAAATAAACGGCGAAGATCTCGGGACCTAAAAGGATCCGCACATAAATAGGAAGTAGCCGAACGGAATCTTCTGATTCCCTCGCTCTCGGACACGGCCAGATGCAAACTCCGTATTCGATATTCATGTGTCACATCTGCTCACCACCGGTGCATATAGGTGCGCGACCGTGGGTTGAGGAAGTTTTTCTTGTATATCCAGAAATATATTTTAATCCGAGATTTTTTAAATTGTTATTAGAATTATACAAAATTATATATTTTAGGAAAACAAAAAATAAATTTTGAAATCAACTTAGATCGTAGGTGACAGTGTGGTCTATAAAAGAAATTTGGTTTCGAAAAATATATATAAAAGTGGACTGTAGTTGCCACTGACGGTCCACTTGAAACAAAAAAGTTAACTCCAACCGCCACTTGAAATAAAAATGTGGACACCAACTAACTTGGTAGATGGATTCTCTCTCTCCACACTTGGTCTATTTGTCCTCTTCAATACTTCGATCGCAAATATTGATTGTTGTTTATTTTTTTTGTTCGTGGACCGCATGTATGAGCTGCGGTCCATCTATTTGCTTTTTTGTTTCTTTGAAAAGAAAATTAAGTTTTGGGTAGTAGGCGCCACATAGGGTCGAAGTAGATTTCAAAATTCATTTTTTATTTTTCTAAATATTTAATTTTGTATAATATTAATAATATTATAAAATCTCGGTATTTTAATTACGAACATAATGAAGGTTGCTTTTTTCTTGGATCAATTTGTTTATTTCTTCACATTACCCCACACAAGAAAAGATAATTTTTAACTCGTGTAGTGAGAAAATAAATTTGTGACATTGACATCCATTGTGTTAATCGGATAAAACATTGAGTTCCATCAAACATGTTTGGTAGAACAATAGAAGAAGTGAAAAGTAATTAGACGTCGCACGTCTTTGTTGATTATTATGTTGGATAAATTTATCAATATGGAGCAATAGCACGAAATAAATTCAAACCATGTCATTGACAAGAAAATTTAGTAATTTGTTGTCATAAATAATATCTGATCTTATGTATGTGCTACATGTAAAAAACATCGCTTAGTTGGAATCTGTTTTAATGTAGCAGGAAGATCATTTTTGTCTATCAAAATCGAGAGTTACTTTTTTAATTAGTGGTTTTCAATATTTAATTTTAGTATTATCTCAATTTAAGTCATTATTATTAATAATTATAATTATCAACTATCAAGTTAGATGATAAAAATATTGAGTTGAAAATTAAATAGTTACGAAATATTAATTGAGACCGTCGACAAAAACCAAACAAAAAATGTGAACCATATCAAAGTTGATTAAATAGTTCAATTCTTATTTGTTCGTAAATTTAAATGCTTTCTTATTTATTCCTAAATTATATATTTATATTATTCGTCCATCAAAACTTGTAACACTTTATCATTTACATGATATAATAACTCTTAAGTTAACTTTAATTAAATTATTAAAATATCCTTCATTTGCCTCTAATTAAAAGAGAAAAACATAATCACCTAACTTATTTTTCTCTGCAGAGTTATCTAATTTTTTTATCTTCTTTCTTCCTCGCATTTCGTCACTAATTAATCATATTATGGCATGATTGTCTTTCATTTTAACAATAGAAATTATATTATAAACATAATATTAATCAAATTATGCAGCGTGACATGGTCACATTGTTAGATTCAGAAATATGTGGATAACGGAGGACATTTCTGTAAGTTGACCCGTTCCCTCCATTTGGCGGTAAGCAGTTTTGGTAACCCGACTCCAAACTCGCACAAATTTTCGTTTGTTCGACCGAAGGCGGCAGATCTCCAAAAAAAAAACAAACTTTTCAGATCCCCTGTAACAATTCCTAGTGAGAGCAAACATGTAACAACTTCTGAACAACCCAAAAATAATAGGACTATCCTCAACAGGGACCCACCACAGCGAGTACTACTGAGGCAAAGAGTTGAAAGCGTTACAAAGAAACTCAATTTCGTAACAAAAACACAACACCCACAAAGCGATCGTGACTTCTGATGAGCTTTCAATTAATTAATTAAGCTCTCTCTCTCCATCCCTCTCTTCCTCCTCCGATCAAAACCCTAGAAAAATTCAAACAGGCAACATTTTTCTGACGACAAAGAAAATAGAAAATAGTTAACTACATTCCTTTAACCTCATCTCGACACTCTCTCTCGCAAAAAGGGAGGAGAGATGTCGACCCGTTCGACCCGATCGAGCATCTCCCCGTTCCGATCGAGGCGGGCTCCACCTTCATCCAATGGCCGTCCGACGACGCCTTCCTCCACCACTTCGTCGGGGCGACCAACGACGCCGTTGACCGGAGCTCGGCCGACGACCCCGTCTTCGGTCCAGTCGTATTCGTCTCGACCCCCCTCCAGGATGTCTCCAGTGTTGAGCTCAAACAATGTGAGCCCTCCGATGGGAAATATGGTGCCTGATTTGGCTAATGCGAGGGAGAATATCATGGTCACTGTTCGATTCAGGCCTCTTAAGTGAGAATCAACTCTCAATCTCCCCTCTCTCACCTATCTCTTGTTTATGATACATAAACATGTTTTCATGCTTTGCTTGGGTTCGATTTGGTGCATCGTCTTTTTATGATGTCAGTAGTTTTGTACTGGAGGTATTTCTATAACACGGCTTGTAATTTGTTCAAATAAGGCTTAAAGGTTCTATTAACCATTTATTAAGCTACACACACACACTGTACCCGATGTAGTGTTTGTTTGTTTGGCATACTGTATCTTCTTCATAAAAGGAACATTTTGCAGACATGGCATTTTGATACTGTAAGTGCCTCCAAATGTTTAAATGCTTGTTGCCATTTCTAGTACAAGTGGCATACAATTTTCTTTTATTATTTCTTTTTGAGGGTGGGGGTGGGAGGGGGATATATCAGTGAACAAATAGAAAAGGGATGGACAGATGAAATGGAAGTAAAACGAACAAACAATAATATACCTGCTGGTTAGTTCCTCTAAAAACTGTGTTATGCGTTTTCTTGTGTTTAAAGTTCTACGCTGTGAAAGTCTTAATGTGTTCTTTTTGTAGAGTCACCTTCCTGCAAATAAAATAAATGGGAGAAAATTTCAGGAGTGTTCATGCTCTTTAACTGTTTTGTTAGTCATATTCATTTTGGTGTTGTTCTTGTAGCCTTGTACTATAAAACCGGGAGTAATGTATTAGCTGGTCATTATCTACATTATGCTGTGAGGTTCCTTATGTGGAAATCAGCTCTAAAAGGGTTCATGAACAACTTCTAATCATTTTTCTGTTCTCTTCAGTGCAAGGGAGATAAATAAAGGGGATGAAATTGCATGGTATGCAGACGGGGATCACACTGTCAGAAGCGAGTCAAACCCAAACATTGCATATGGTTTTGGTACGTATTGGAAGTTTCATTAACTCTTGTTACCACTGTTTGAAAAGTAAGTCTAATATAACTGGAATTGAGCGTTGGCAGATAAAGTATTTGGACCTGCTACTACGACAAGAAATGTTTATGATACTGCAGCTCAGCATGTTGTGAGGGGAGCCATGGAAGGAATCAATGGTTTGTTTTCTGTATTATTACGATACAATTTTCTCCTAATATTCCTCTAATTGTGTCGTGAAAGTTATGATTCCAGCAAAGTGAGAGTTCTGTAAGTTACATGAGGAGCAATTTTACAGGAACAGTTTTTGCTTATGGTGTTACCAGCAGTGGGAAAACTCATACCATGCATGTAAGTGTCCTTCAGTGCATGCTATTCTTATGTTATCTTTTGTTTTGTAGTTTTCCTTCAGTAAATGTTACTTCTAATAAACTTTGCATCAACTTATTTCTCTCCAGGGGGAGCAAAAGTCACCTGGAATCATTCCATTGGCTGTAAAGGATGTATTCAGCATTATACAAGATGTGAGCATATCAATTTTGGGATTAGGTTATTTATTTGTTTTCACGATATTCCTGTATAACGCCCACTTTGTTTTTATTTGCTTTATCTTTCTTCTATAATCAGACACCTGGCCGAGAATTTCTTCTGCGTGTTTCTTACCTTGAAATATACAATGAGGTACTAATCTTCATTAATGTAGTCTAGAAGTCAAGATAACACAATTAATTATTTTTTCACTAGCTACAGGGTTTGTTCACATTAATACCATTTTGATCCCTGTACTGGTGTAGGGTTGTAGTAAAGCCAATAGATTTTAGAAATTAAATGTTGTTGTTTTCACTATAACTTAACATGTGTCTCTGAGATTGTTAGGTCATAAATGATTTGCTTGATCCAACTGGTCAGAACCTTCGTATTAGAGAAGATCCACAGGTCTGCATCGATGTATATTTAGTACTTATTTTCTTTCTAAATGGAGCCCCAACCATCTTTAGTAGTTTATTGAATTGCTTGGTATTATATGAAGGGAACATATGTGGAAGGAATTAAAGAAGAGGTGGTGCTATCTCCTGCTCATGCCCTTTCTTTGATAGCATCTGGCGAAGGTACTGATTTTCACATGAGCCTGGTTTGTTTTCTATTTTTTTGTGAACACACCATGTAGTGCAACTATCTGATTGTACTATCCTAGTCGACGAGCCTTACAATCTGGTCAGTAGTCGAATCTTCTTTTCGGTTAGGAATGAGAGATATTGCCAATTCTTCCTGTAATATGTTCTTCAATCCAATATTATGATGCAGAGCACAGGCATGTCGGGTCTAATAATTTCAATCTGGTCAGTAGTCGAAGTCACACAATCTTCACATTGGTAACTTTCTTTCTCATTTTAACTGCTAACTTTTCTGTCCGTGTTAGCTCAGAAGTTTTCATTTTGACTATCTATACTTCTGCTTTCTTACAGACTATAGAGAGCAGCCCTTCTGGTGCAGATGATGATGAAGAGGAAATCAAATTGTGTCAGTTGGTATGGTTTCTCTAATAGATAATTATTAGTTAATCTTTTCATAATAAACTTTGCACTTCCACAGCAACATACTTTTAAAGATCACCAGCTCCTTTGGTGAAATTTTGAATGTCTCTAATAACACAGTTCAGGAAAAATGAAGCATCACCAATATGTTGGTGCTGTCCAGTTTGTACTTGCACCATATCTTATTCTCATACTTTATGCTTTGTTAACTTTCAGATCGAAATTTCTTTTTGCTTTTTTTGTTCGATAATTTAGAATTTAATTGATCTTGCTGGGTCTGAAAGCTCAAAAACTGAGACAATTGGACTGCGAAGGAAGGAAGGTTCCTTCATAAACAAGAGTTTACTCACTCTCGGAACAGTAAGCTGCATGCACCTGTTTTACTCCATTTGCATATGTATTGTAAATTCTCGTCTTTGTTGCAATTTAAACTGCTGTCATTTGCTATAAATATTAATTGGCTAGTAGATAGGTTCTTGGTACTTTAGTTTTATTTTGGAAAAGAGCTTTTTTCATGCTGATGAATGACAGGCTTGTGAAAATATAATTCGAACCAACTTGCTTGGAATACTATAGCAATTAACAACACTTCTGTTCCTTTCCATGACCGTGTTTTCAACTAAGATAGTAATACACTGGATCTTTAGAGATTATTTCCCCCTGCCGCCTCCAAAGTTCTGTTGGTCATATTTGATGATCTAAGTTTTGCTATCACTTCTATTTGTGTCTAATTTTTTTTGACAAGTTTTCTCTTTGTTCTTTGCTACTAATGAAAAAAATAATGTTTGTACCTCTTTCTGATCAGATGTTGAAATACTTTTACTCAGGTGATTGCTAAACTGACAGATGGGAAGTCATCACACATTCCCTATAGAGATTCTAAACTCACGCGCTTGCTTCAGTCATCTCTTAGTGGCCATGGTCGTATTTCTGTAAGTTTGTTTCTGTATTATTTTATTTGTTCTTTTCTGAATGAAAGCAATAAGTAATAACCCTATTTTCTTATTTTCTTAGTTAGTTGATTGCTTGTTCCCCTTGTATAAACAAACAACTTGGTGAAAAATTGTACCAGTAATGGGAGGCCTGTTGTTAGTAATAGTGATAGGGAGTAGTCACTAACCGCACCGTGCCTGTTGTTAGTTTTTACAGAAGTCATACTGTAATCCGTGCCTTGTGGTTCTGCCGTTGTTTCTTGTTCTAATTTTAACTCCATCTTTTCAGCTTATTTGCACAGTAACACCGGCGTCTAGCAATTCTGAAGAAACACACAATGCACTAAAATTTGCTCACAGAAGCAAACACGTTGAAATCAAGGCTTCTGCTAATAAAGTGAGATCCCATTGGATTTTTTTTTCTGGATATATAAGATAATAATCAGACTTGTGGTTGGCAACTTCTATTCACGGAAACTCAATTTTATAAATTCTCCTTCAGATATTGGATGAGAAGTCATTAATAAAGAAGTACCAGAAGGAGATAACTTACCTAAAAGAAGAGCTACAGCTACTGAAACGTGGCATGATGGAGAATCCATATGTGGTTGCTCCTACCTGTAAGGAGGATCTTGTAAATTTGAAGCTTCAGGTCCATTCTCTTATTCTTAATACCAATTGTTGTTGGTTGCTTTGCAATTCTGACTCCCGCACATTTTTCAAATGCGAAGTTGGAAGCTGGACAAGTCAAGTTGCAATCAAGACTGGAAGAGGAGGAAGAGGCAAAAGCAGCTTTAATGGGTCGGATCCAACGGTTGACAAAGCTAATTCTAGTATCTACTAAAAGTTCAATAAGTTCAAATACATCTGGGAAGCTTGGCCATAGACGCAGGCATTCCTTTGGTGAAGATGAGGTCAGATTCCTATTTTCTATATTGTTTTTGTCATTTCCATTTCCAGGGAGGGGATGAAATTCCATTTGTATCCTGAAAATTTGTAAGTATCGCACATACCCCTTGGAAATATGAAATCTCCTATATATTAAATTTTCTGGAAAAATGGGATATTTAGACATGTTCTCCTTACTGTTGAACTGCCCAAACTCCAAACTTCCCCTGTTCCTCGATGCAGTGGGGAACCCACATGGTGCTGGGGGGTGAAAATTGCCACTCCCTGGATCAATTTTTTTTTTTTCTAAACTACAACTCTAAAATTATACCTTTTTCAGTAAAAATTACAAAAGCATGTTTGAATTTTTAAATAATTACCACCCTAAATAATTGCCCGACCTTAGTACCTTACTCTATATCCTGGCTATGCCCCTGTCTCCACGTGGAGAGAAAGGAGGGCACTCTGAATGAAGGTTTGATACATAAATGAAATGTTTGATACTTTTGTGGTTGGTCCTTGGTTTCAGAGAGATTCCACATTTTGTAGGTTTGATACATAAAAATGAAATTTCGATAATTTTGTGGAATGCATAGATATTGTCTATGTAATTGCAAATGACATTAGTGTAAGCTAGACCATTAAAGACATTAGATCACATATTCACATTAAAAACTACGATATACGTGATCCCTTCTTGTATGGCCATATATCCACCGTAACATACACATCTCTGTCACACTCATTTTTTGTACGTGTTGTCCTTTAGTAGTCCAACATTCCGCTCCATACAATATTGCAAGTCTAATTGTCGTTCTATAGAATTTTCTTTTTAACTTTTGTGGGGCCATTTTTTCGCATAGAATGTCAGATTCTTGTAATCATTTTATCCAACCCGCTCTTATTCTATGGCTGCCATATTCATCAATCTTGTCATCACTTTGTAGCATCGATCCCAAATATCGAAAAATGTTTCTTGTAGGCACTATTTCTCCATCTAAACTGACATCTCCATCTTCTGATTGAACGCCGCTGAACTCACACTTCCTATACTCAGTCTTAAGTCTTACTAAGTTTAAAACCTTTTGATTCTAAAGTCTTCCTCAACTCTAATTTACTACCAACCCTCATAAGCATTACTCTAAAGGTGAATTCAACCCCTTTAAACTGCTCATTCCCAAACCCATATATGCCAACATAAAATGTATTTAATAGGGATAACAAAAGGTAATGAGAAACATGAATATATTACTGTTGTTATTAATATTTCATTTTTTTTTGCCTTGTGGATGCAGCTTGCATATTTGCCAGATAGGAGGCGAGACTATTTGCTAGATGATGATGTTGGCAGTCTAGATTCATCTGATTTCTCTGTAGATGGAAAGCTTGATGCTTATAACCTAGATGATCCCAATTCCCGGTTCGACAAAAGAAATCGCAAGCGAGGAATGCTGAGTTGGCTCAAAATGAAGGTATTTTCATGTACATTTGGTCTTGAAGTTCAATTTCAAAGTGCATATAAATATTTTTTCCCCTCTGATTTGGATAGTGAGAACACCAAATAGGATCGGTCTTGGATCAGATGATATAAACTCGGTTATTTTTTCCAAGTGATATGCAAATAGTCTATTATGCTTCAGTAGTTTTTAGTTTTACTTGGTAGAACCACTAGAATAAACTGTATCGTTTATTGTTTTTGGAAAAAAGCAAACAGAGCGATCAATTTCTCTTCATTCAAGCAGAAACTTAAGAAATTAAAAATAGGTAGAGTTGATACAGCGATTGACTCTATGCTATCTAGGATTGCAAATCATCTGTACTTACATGAAATGAGCTTGTTTTGGTATAAATAGTGTTCATCTGCTGTTTGGACATGCGTTTAATTTTTATTTTTTTATAAAACACACCATCCAGTCACCATTGGAACTCAATCTTGGAGATGTACATTGCCATAGTTTTTTTGTACTACCTTTTTCTATGTCTCCTTCTCCCTCTCTCTCTCTCTCTCTCACTTGCACACTTGTTCCCTCCCTCCCACATATCCCCCAGATGCATGCAAAACTCTGCTCCCTTCTCTCTATCACATTACATATGATGAATATCTACTGTAGTAGCTTGGTTGGATAGTATGCGAGATAAAAGTGACTGTCGAACTAGAATTATATCTGTTGATTGTTAAAAACTTAAAATAATGCAGAAGGCAGAGCAGATAACAGGGGATAGTGAGAGCTCGACAAGTGGGTCTCCTTCAGCCCATCGGATGTCATCATCTCAGCAGAAACAGCTGTCATTTGATCTGAGGGATGGGCGGAGGAGATCTGTCACTGGTAAAAAAGGGGAGGAGTCGTCTCCTCTAGCTGTTCGTTCTTTCCCAGAGAACACTCAAGCTGGCGATCTATTCAGTGCCACAGCCAAAGGTCGTCGCCCCCCTCTGGTGAGAACACCGTTTATGGTTCCTTCCTCTGTTACTACTTTTCCCTCTCTCCCAACCTTTAAATAATCTGTTCTTCTTCTGTTGATACCCCCACACTGCTTTGGGGTGGCAATCTTGAGTTCTGACTCAAAAACTGATTGGTCTATTGAAAAATGCTACGGATCAATAGAGTCGTACCCTTGTTGTGTGGCGTCAACCCCCCTGCCTCACACACGCACTCAAAAAACTTTATCGGTTGGTCTGAGCAATCCAAGATATTTAGGCTGCTGGTTAGCAGATTGGGTTGAATTGGTTATCTTGATCCACTGAAGAATAGGGTCAGCTCAGGCCTGATTTTTGTTACATTAGAAAACACTGATATGATTCCACCAATGCTCCTAAAGGTAATTACCCTATAATAAAATTTATATACTTTCGTGAGTTTGGCTCTGTTGTTGTCATCATCTTGAATGTAGCAATATCAGTGGTTTTGTCTGGATCAAGTTGATAACACGTTTTACATGCTACTCAATTGAATGGGGCAAAACTAGTTCAAAACCAGCAAACTAACTTGGTTTTGGGTCAAGTTGATGTTATCTGACAATCTTTAACTTTGTAGCCGTATATATGCTGACACCTAGCATGCATTTTGATATTTCCCTAATTTAGTCTACCTGCTGGCTGTGTTGCAGTCAGGTACAACAATCATAGATCAAATGGATCTTCTTCAGGAGCAAGTTAAGATGTTAGCCGGTGATGTAGCACTTTGTACAAGCGCTCTTAAGCGCTTAACTGAGCAAGCTTCAAACAACCCTGACGATAAGCAAACCCAGGTACATCTAGTTAAACTTATCTAAGCACATTTTTACCGTGTCCTTTGCTTATTTTTGGTGACTGTTTGACTTTATAATGTACAGGAGCAAATTAAAAAATTGAAGGCTGAAATTAACGAAAAAAAGATACAAATGCATGTTCTTGAACAGAGGATCATGGGGTCTTTGGAGGAGACTGAGCAATCGTTCAGTATTGAGATGTCTCAGGTACTTATGCTTTGTCTGGATGGTTTGGTGAAAATTTTATTTCCACCTTTAGCAAATTACTCTTGTTTTTAACAATATTGTTTTTCTTAACAAAAATTTGATCCATATATGTAGACTCTTTCGAAGCTAACAGCTCAGTTAAGTGAGAAGACGTTTGAACTTGAGGTTTAATTCATTTCCCAACTATGTTTTTTCTTTAAGAAATTTAAATTTATTTTAATGTGGGGTTGTTACTTGTTACTGATATTCATAAATTCTTTTGGTTTCTAGATAATGTCAGCAGACAACAGAATTCTCCAAGACCAGTTCCAAGCAAAGGTACAAGTTTCTTACAAAAATTGAAATGGTAGTCCAAATTGTGAAATATCCTTGAAATGCAAAACCAAAATAGAGTTGTCACTTCAAACACTTCAAAATTTGTAAATCTCTCCAGATATTATTTTATATACAATAAAAATGTTTGGAACTACAAAAATTTGGAATGTCATAAGGATTATCTTCTCTTATAATTGTACCTAAATTTACAGATGGCTGAAAATAAGGAGCTTCTGGAAACTGTTACAATTCTAAGACACGAAATTGATAACTTGTCAGATAGGATCAAATCTGATAAGGCAGCCAGTAGAAATGACAATACCAAGGACTCATCCATGAAATCTCAAGTCCTCATGCAGGTTATCTCTTTCTTATATTTTTTCTCAGTAAAATTCTTCAGTAAACTATTTTGTAATAATAGAAGACCTATTAGCTTTGATGCTGTTGATCCAGTTTCTTGTTGGTTGTCTTCCTTTTTTGTTATTATTTTTTCTATAAAACTCTAGTTAGCCTATAATATGCTCATCTTTTACTAACAAGTCATATATTGTTTCTTAGGCGGCTGAGATAGAGAACCTGAAGCAAGAGAACCACAGATTATCTGAAGAGAAAGACGGCCTTGAAATACACAGCCAAAAACTTGCCGAGGAATCTACTTATGCAAAAGAACTTGCTGCAGCAGCAGCAGTTGAGCTGAAAAATCTTGCTGAAGAGGTCACACGCCTCTCTTATGAAAATGCAAAATTAACCTCAGAAAAAGAGCATGCCGGAAAAGGAGTTTCACGTAAGAAGGGAAATGAGGCAGAGACTGAGATCTTAGTTGAGGAACTCCAGAGAGAGCTGGTTGCTAGCTGTCAGAGAGAGGCTGCACTGGAAGCCGAGTTGTCTGAGAAGGTGAGATTCAATAAGCAATTGTTCGTCAAGTACTGATTGACAAACTTCATATATTGTTTTGGTGACGTTTGATGCATGAGATCTGTGGCATTTAAAACATGAATAAGAATGTGTTTCACCAGGACTCTATGGCTTGGTACACAATCATGACTATATTTTGATTGGATGGTTTTGGACCATTTTTTTTTATCAAGAAATTGAGCGAGTATACTGCCCCCGAAAAGTAATGTGTGATCCAGACTCTCACAAATTTTGGATAGCACTACCCTACCTTTGGACTCTGTGCAACCTCCTCCACTTCCTGATTCATTTTAAACACCCAAAGAACCCTTTATTTCTAACTCCTTTGTGGGCGAGTTAGAAAATTATAGTTTGCAAATTTTGTGAGCGAATCGAACTGTATGTCACTCATTGTATGTACCTTCATGTAAAAGGGGCATACCCAAAGAACCCCTATTATTATATTACTTATATACATGTATTTTAAACAGATCAAGAGAGAAGGAGAGATTTTGAAAGTAGTCGAAGAATCTAAGAGGCATGAAAAAGAATTGGAGAATGAGTTGGCAAGCATGTGGGTCCTTGTTGCACAGCTGAGGAAAAATGAAAATGGAAATGTAAATGTTGCTGGGAAGGTGAGAGATCTCGAGGCTCGGCCGAAACAAAATGGTTTCCATTACTCTGATAGGGACAGTAATGGTAGTTTTGAAGAGGCAACAGCAGCCTATGAGGCTGAGAGAAAGAGGTGTCAGGAGCTGGAAGCAATTATATCCAGGCTAAAGGTTTGTATGCTACCTCTAGTTTCAGAATTCATTGAGATGCCAACAGTGTTTATTTCACATGCTTTGAAGTATGGGAGACAATGCACAAGCATGCTGAAAGGCTGAGCCTTTTGTACATAGACTTCTATCCCTTTTATTAGAACATGCATAAATTGCACACCTGTGTTTCTTTTTGTTTAGTACTACTGTTTTGTTAACAATCCTATAAATAGTTCCATGTGATTGCATTGCAGGGTGAAAACCTAAATGGACTGGATACTAGTGCTCTCGATGGGCTGCAGAATTTTCATGTAGAAGCCTTGTCTAAGATATGCCAAGAAAAGGTCAGCAATCTTTAATAAAAATTTCCTCTCTCGTTGGATAGGTTCAATTTTAAATATTGACCTTCCTATTTTGTGGTGTCTGACTGGTTCACATAACTATGAATTTGTTTCAAGCATTAATAAAATGGTTTTGTTTCAAATATTAATAAGATGGTTATCTTCTTTATTGCCTCACTGAAGTTTTTTGTTAAATTATGAATTGCAGATGTCAAATAGAGTTCTATAGCGCACCGAGTGATGTAATTTGTTGTGCAAAATTCTGAGGTATGTTTTGAATTTGGAGTTTATATGTATCTCATAACAGTGTATTTACAATGCATTTCAATTTGGGTAAATGATGATTGGTCACCCCATGTTTTTTTTTCGTTTACGTAGTAATCTCTGCTGTACAGATTATTTGAGGGGCGGAAGTGCAGTTGTTAGGTTTAGCAAACTGAAGCTTGCAGCTTAATTAAATAATTTTAAATTGAGATGTACAACATATTTGTAAAATTTCTGATGTCTGACATCCATGAATGATTGTATTCTAATTTGAATGGCACGTGTATAAAATATTTGACTTTTTGACGCCTCTTGACTGTATGATTTTTAAGCATTGATTATACGGCAACTGATAATGTTATACATCTCTAGGAAGTGTAATTGTGTAAAATTCTTGAGACAATTGTTATTTATGCTTTTATTTCTTCTTTCTCCACCCCCTCGTGTTAGTTTTATGTTTTTTGCTATGCTCTTCACATTTGTTTAACTACTATAAACAACTGAAGCATTAGTATAACTGTACAACATGTCCTGGTTTGTGACTAATTTTTTTTTCTAGTTTTTAGTATTACATGCTGTAATGTTCCCTTGTGAATAACATGAATAGTAGCCATTGCGTTTAAAATGCTATTTGGTAGTAAATACAAAGTATCTAAAGTGTGAAGTAATTTTTTGTATATTAACTGATTTGAAGAAAATAAATATTATATAGTTGGTGATATTTCATAGTTATGCTTTTTGTCAGATTCCATTTTCTCTTTAGAAAAAGAAACTGAAATGATTGGAGATGGGTTTGTGCTATTTTCATCAGTTAATTGCAATTTTTCGCAATGAGATTATCCAAATTTGATGGGCTTATATTACTTCCCGAATTATCATTTTCTATATGAAGATGCTGTTTGTTGTCTGAATCAAGTTTAGCATATGGCGGCCACTAATAGAGCGCCAACTAGGGGTGCAAACGGATTGGATACGGATGGATAATAGCATTATCATATCCGTAGCCGTTTTTATTTTTTGGATACGGATACGAATACGAATAGTTCCGGATACGGATACGGATCGGATGATAAACGAATACGGATACGAATCGAATAATAAACAGATATGGATACGAATACGGATATAATTCGGATAATTAAATGGAATGAGTACATTATGAAAAATCGTTAATATATCATTATTCAACAATAAAATTATTTTAAATTATATTATAAAATAAATTTAATGGAATAATTAAAATGTTGTAATGAGTAGTGTCTTTATAATTTATTTTTCTAATATTATAAATATTCAAAACAATTAAAAATTAATTTACTTAGCTATAAAAAAAATTAAAAAAATTTGGACTGACATATTTTCCGGATATCCGAAAATCCGAAAGTTCCGGATAATTATCCGAATCCGTATCCGATATCCGTTAAAATCCGGATCCGAATACGGATAATCCGATAAATATCCAATCCATTTGCACCCCCTAGTGCCAACAGATGCAATCTGAATTCACGGCACTCTCCATTACCTCCGTCTGGTTACGTTCAGAATGAAAATAAAATTTCGCTCATTTCAATTTTAACACAACATTTCCAATTTACGTTTGGTTTGGGTGCTGAGGTTTATTTCGCTTATTTCAGTTTTACAACAAAAAATTACGAATTAGGTTTGGTTGGGGTGCGCCAGGCCCATGCAATAGTGCAGCTCAAGGGCAACGCTTGAGGGCCCCAGCAGCAAGCTACTGTGGTGGACCCTCTCCCACAAAAAATAAATTTAATATCGTTGTGAGCACATGGCCCACATATCAGATATTAAACTGATAAGAACAGATACTACACTTGATCTTAGCCAAAAGGCCGAGAAAGGTATGAATTGAAATGATGTGGTGTGTTCTTATTTATATCGATTGCTCAGGGCGCATCCGCCATAGCTTCTGTCAGTGGGACTAACGAAGCGCTTTTTAGCTTGAGAAACAAACCGGTCTTGCAATCTTGTCTCAAGAGTATTCTGGACCAGGCTTTTTCGCGGGGATAAAATGCAGTTATTATGCGTTTGGATCTTAGTATACGTTATTTATCTTGCCAAGTTTTATTTTTCCATTTTTTTTTCTTCCTCCTTTGCCCCTCTAAGAGACTAAGATACAGACAGTGACATTCTCTTCATTTTCCTTCCGTCTTTTTCAATAAGATTTTTTTTTTCTAAAAAAAAACTAAAGTTAGAGTACGTGTGTTTTGAGGATTTTTTTTTCTTGCATTAGAATATACCTACTTAGTTTATAACTTTTGTTTAGATTTACAAAGGGAAAAACTTAGTAGAAAATAAAAGAAGTCTTTAATTAGTATCTATACAAGTAAAGAAACTTTCATTAGCATACGAATAAACGATTAACATCTGACTGCAAGCTAGATTTCTTTAGGTTGTTTAATCCAAGCCTTTAATTTCCTATGTGCCCGCCACAAACTCGATAAAATAACAAGAGAATCAGAAAAGGTTCGAGATAAAAGTAGTCTACATGTAACTGACAGCTCTGCACTTGAGAACAAACCTTGGAGAAGGATGAAAGTTGTTTATTACACACCTTGTTAAAGATATAATAGATAACACTAGATGTAGCAAATCATGAAAAAACTAAGAAAATCATATATTAGTGAGTTGGGTTAACGGATTCTCCGCCAGACAATCAAAATACTGTGATCCAATGCATTTAACTTGTTGTACCCGCAAAAACACAGATCTAGTTACTGTCTTACTGACAAAATATTTAAAGGCAAATGCTGTATTTATTTGATTATGTGCGAATCTCAACACCATTCCAATTACTATAATGACGCTTGCTGGAGGAGTGAACCATATTTTGCTCATTTATGTTTATAAGGATTGTGATATTCCAAACACACTACAACTTCCTTTGTCGTTAGACATTGGTGGAACTTCGCGTGTTGGCAAGTGTTTTGTACTTGTTAGTGTTTGGTGTTAGTTATCTGCAAACTGTTGTACAAGTAAAAGGTACAACCAGAAACTCAACAATAATCTTTAAAAAAATAATAAAGTTAACAGAGTCTTCTTACTTCCTTTTTAAGTTATTGCTTTATCCAACTACCCATTGAAAATATTACAAAACCAACATTCCAGCCCATCAACAGCTCATCTAAAAGTAAAAAATTACCTCCTTTTGCAAAATAAAAAAACGTAACTTAAGAGTAAATTATTCATCATCATTAGCCATCTCGGTTATAGCAATCAATCACTTCTCCCCTTGGCTCAACAACTAAGAAAAAACAATAAGAAATGTATTATTATTTGCTAAAAAAGAATCATTAAACGGTACACTGTAAAAACTGTTGAAGCTCTTCACTTGTAGTGCATCCGAAGGGTTACTTTTTACACACCAAAAGGAAAAATCACACACTAATTACAAAGTCATGTCCTTTTAAAGAAAAAAAGGGGGACATTATTCAAGGGCCTATATGAGCACAAAAAAGTATGGAAATTAAATGAAAAGGGAATTTTAAGGTACCTGTTTTATAGCTCATCTTTTACTGTCTCGGCCTCAGGCTGAGCTACTACCTCTTCAATTACAGCCTCAGTCTCTGCTGTAATCTCCGGTTCAGCGGTTGGTGGGAACCTGTGCTTTTTAATAAAATTAGTCAAAGATTCCACTGTTCTACCCCCTTCAAACAATGTCTTCTTTTTATCAGCTGAAAATAAGTATAGTGTCGGGAACTCGGACAACTCAAATTCCTCAGGCACGTCATTTAAGGTGGCATCCTGAAAAAAAAATTAGAAGTAGATAAAATGCTTGATAAGTTCTAAGTAGGATAGCTTGACTGTTAAATCAATGTCGAGCGAGGTCTATGGAATAACAATATCAATATTTGTAAAACACAGGTCACCAGAAAAAAATGCTTATATAAAAAAAATAGTGTTTGCATAGGTCATGGATAAACAAAAGAATAATAACATACCATTTTTGCAATGATTATATTTTCATCATCCTGAAGATTAGTAGCAATTTTTTCCAGCATAGGTTCAAGTTTCTGGCAATGTGCACACCATGGTGCAAAGAACTCCAGTAAAACTGCAATATCATTAATTTGTGTTTTAATATAAGCCGATTATTCTAATGAGCCCCTGCATTGCTTTGGCCAGTACTCACATTGGCTACAAGTTTTAACCAAGTACCAGAAAAGTATCAAAACTAATTCCTTCAGCTAGAAAAGAAAGCCAAGTGTTCAGAAGTCCAAGGTTAAACTTTGGTTTCAGATTCAAAAAATTTGAAATAACATTGCAAAATTATAGTTGATTTATCAAATGCTCTAAAGATCAACTGGAGTGCTATTGATTAACAATGTTTGCGTATGGTCCCTAGAGCATACCATTCTTGCCGGAGTCATAGACCATTTCATTGAAGCTGTCGCCAACCACAATCTTAATTGGCTTGTTGTTGGTTTCTGGTATCGGTTGTGATTTCATGTATGGAGGCAATGTACCATCCTGCACTCAAACAATAAACACATCATAATTATAATAACAGGATATCTAATTTGTGTCTTTTTAAAATCCATCAATAATCTCTTTGTAGCATACATGTGTTAGTTTCAACCAGGACAGCACGGATGTTATTTAATGTCATGGTCATATCAAAGATTCTATTTTTTTCTCAAAGAAAAAAAAAACTAAGCTCTAATTTGATTTTTTAACAGCAACACAGTGTAAAGTATATGAAAATCTTGCTTTATTAACAAAACAATAGAATCAAGGTTTCAAATGTCATGGTCTTATATTATTACAATTAGTTAAAGAGTAAAAATGAGTGAGTTTTACCAGGTATTCCTTAAGCAAAGAGCTGATCTGATCAGGCTCCACATTCTTACCGAGATACTTTTTATGTGTACTCTCTTGCACCATAAAAAGCGGCAACCACTCATCTTTCAGCCCGTAGAACTACAAATATAGAACCATGTTTTTGGAGTTAAGAAAAGAAAAGAATTCTATAGATCAGTTGCTGCTGCAAAATATTGCAGCTTCTATAAACTTTTGCTCAATTAAAGTTGGAACCTTAGGAAACGATATATCCAGTCCCTTTGATCATAACAGAGGGGAAAAGAACTTAGGGAACACATTGAGTGATTTAAAAGTGGACTATTCTTGTTTCTTTAATTTGTTACATGCTCTTGGTGTCATCTGGGAACACATTAAGTGCTTCTTAAACAATATTGCTTGTATAAAAGGAAACGTATTTAACAGATATTTGAAGGCACCTGAAAAGCCCCTTGAGCAGTAATAGGATCACCAAGCAAGAAGCTTATGTTCTTAGACTTGTATTCCACTGCAGCTTTATGTAGCTCAGTTTTGTAATTCTTGATCTTCTTGCTTGTGAAGCTCGTGAAAAACAGTGCCTAAGAAACAAATTACAAGTAGGTCAAATGTGTCAGGTTTAAACCATATTTTAATGACTTGGAATTATGGATGTTATTCAGATCACGTCAGCTTCAACTTAAACTTCGATACTACTGGATGGTATCTGCAACATTCTGCTTAAGGATAGTACTTGAGCTGTCAACAATATCTGTACTGAATGTCATGTTAAATAAAATTTCATTGAAGGAACACTCATGCTTTAAGTAGGAAATTTGTTATTAAACTAAAAAAAGAAAATTCAGAGG
Source organism: Eleocharis quinqueflora (assembly GCA_964058865.1). Taxonomy (NCBI): domain Eukaryota; kingdom Viridiplantae; phylum Streptophyta; class Magnoliopsida; order Poales; family Cyperaceae; genus Eleocharis; species Eleocharis quinqueflora. The sequence continues at coordinate 45,765 of CAXKVX010001634.1, read as the reverse complement.
CGTCATACTTTGATATTTGGGCTTTTGAAATATTTGAGGATATAAGGACGGTTAGATTCATCATTGTCAAATATAACCACCAGAGGCATGCTGGCCTCTCCAATAAACTTCTCCAATGCATCCACCTCAAATTCCTACAATAGGTATCGAAAAATAACAAGGGTAGCATAAACAACAAAGAAGAAGAATATTTAGTTGTAAAAAATTCACGATTCCACTGTTGCTTGGCAATATACCTGAAAATCGGAAAAGAGATCATCAAATGGCTTGAAAAGTCTGACAAATGGGGTGTTCACTGAAGAGTCACCATGTGGCAAGATCTTTGCATCCTTGGTGTGAGCAAAGGTGTAGTCCGATCTCAGCTTCTCAGCTAGGGCAATGAAATTGTCAAATTCAGACCCACTAAATTCAGAGAAAACGGCAACCTATAATAGGGATCGACAACCAAGCAAAAGGGAGAAATTAGGGTAATAGATAATTCTCAGTTGGGCAATAAGCCTCAATTTCACCTGTTTAGCATCATTCTACCTTATATGTGTAGTAATACACAGTATAAATAAAATAAACTCACATAATGATTGGACACCAGCAATGTGCGAAACATTAGTGGACCCCAAATAGGTGTTCAACTAGGTACAACTTCAGAAAAAAATAAACATATAAACTCCAGACTTACAATAGAGATTGACTTATCATCAACCACACGCTTAACGTCTTCCTCAGATTTGATCTCGACAGAAGCGGGGCCCGCTTGTGTCTTCAAATACTTTACAATACCATCAGATAGTCTCGGCCCTGTGTACTCTTGCTCGACCTCACCCTTGTTTCTTAGGATCTTAATTGTAGGAAACCCTTTTATATTGAATCTATCTATAAGGGGTTTGTTTGCCTTATCACTTCCATCCACCTTTGCAAGTACGATCGGTTGGTCATGCTTGCTCAGTACCTGAGCAGCCTTCTCATACTGAAATGCAATTAGAAACAAATCAAATCAGGGACTTGTATGAAATTTTTAGACTTGGAATGTGTTTGATTCGCAGTATTTTTATTTATTTTTCAGATTTAACAATTCAGATAATTTGTACCTCTGGTGCAAGTTGCTTGCAGTGACCGCACCTGTCAGACAAATACGATTCAAAATTAAGAGATTTTGAAATTTAATATAAATTGAAGAAATTGTTCTGTTCATCTATCAATGGAAAATAAAACATCAGAATTTTATTTTTACACGATAACACCTTCAAGTTTAGTGAAGATTTGACTACATGACAAACCAATATAGTATAAATGTCGTTCGTATATAACTCCTCGTCTCCTCCCCGAGACTGCAACTTTTCACTAACAACTCAGTCACATTTTAAATTGACTTCAATGTTTGGTATAAATCTACATATGCAATGAACTAAGTCTTTTAAGTACTACTTGGCATGATATCAAAATCAAAAATAAAAAATTGAAAGAAGAAGCCACTGCATGATATCAAAAAAATTAAAAAAGAAACGAGAGAAACAAAATGTGTTCGAATTAATTACCAAGGCGCGTAGAACTCGACTATAATGAAGTCATGCTTGGCTACTTCCTCCGTAAAATTGCTGTTGTCGAGCACAATAACAGCCGATGTCTCCTCCTCGGACTTCACACTCGAACAGAGAAGAAGAAGAGAACTCGCAAGAAGGAAGAAAGCTATCGACATCTTAGAAATCGCCATTGCTACCCCGTCTCCGACCCCACAGATCTGATCGACAGAGAACGAAAGTTCGAGAGAGAGCGAGAGATTAAATAGCCAGAGATTGTGCACTGGCTGAGGGTTTGACCAGAGAAGAGAAGGAAATGCGTGCCATTTCGTTTCGTGTGTTGCTTATAGCAAAACATAGAACAGTGATCGATCGTTAGATTTGGATCCAACGGTAGAAGTTGAGTTAGCCACGTCAGGTCAACGCATCAACTGAACACGACACGAGGCAGCACCGCAGCAGAAAAGAAAAGAGAAGTAAAGAAATATATTCTTCCTTTCTGGAATTTGGTTGTGGCAAGGCAATCCCGCCAATCTGCCCCCGGAATGGATTAATGGAAGATATAATTAAGATAGGAATGGCTCATCAGAAATTCAGAATCCGCCTCTTAATAATAAATTTCAGCTATTGGATATAAAATGAACGAATTTAATCGAAAAATACTAGCGAGATTTTAATCCTACGGTCCCAGAAAGACCTTGTAAATGTCGCGCATGATGAAGGCATGAATGTGGTATCTGATAGGATGACTATACTATATCATTCAATTACTAAAATTTTATTGTTAAAGAATTTAAATCAACTAATAAATATTTTTAAATTAATAAATTTGATAAATGTTCTATGCAAATATTTGAGAATACATCTGCAATTAATTTTGTTCATTTCAATAATATTTTTGAAAAGAGGTAATGCCACCAGAGGTTCTGAACTTTTCGTTTGTGACAAGTTGGCCCTCGAATTTTTAATTTGAACAAATATCATTCTAAATTTTGTGTTAAATGACAATGACCTCCTAAAAGCTTATTTACCATTAATGCTCTCTTATATTTATAAAATGTCAAAAATACCCTTGGATGTCAATGATATACAGATATTTATGTTTGTAAAATTTTAGCTTGCAAAAGTTCATAATTTATTAAGATAGCTGGTTACTAATTATTCATAATACAGATAATATTTATATTTATTTTTATTTTTTGTGATTTTTTATTTAACATTTAACATTTAACAATGTATATTTCATAATTCTTTGAAATTTTTTGTCCAGACTATTTTTAATTAATACTTTTTTAAATAGTATAATGATTTTAGCTTCGTAATTTATGCAAAATAATATAAATAATATGCATAATAACAAAGATAACATTCATAATAAACATAACATATAAATCATAAATATTTGGACTGTTATGCATGTTATTAGATGGACAATAACAAAAACACATGCATAATAACGAAAACAACATACATCTTAAGTAAAATAAAATTTTGTCGGAATTCAACTGAACCCGTCCAGTGAAAATCGAAGATGAAATCAATACGGAGATCTGCCGAATATTTTCCTTTAGACAAATCACTGACATGCTTTATATTAAAAATCTGGGCCATGTTTTGGTTCACGGCTCTACTTTCAGTACTCCGGATTCTTCATTTCCAAAACCTCTCTGCTGCACTGAACAATATTCTCTCTGCGCAGTTTTTTATGCTTATTTTGTGTATAGTTAATCTGAATCGTCGGATTAAATATCAACGCTCGATCACTACTAATATTATTAAGAGGAACCGTTGATCTTAATCTGACGGTCCAGATTAATCTGTACAGAGTGAGCACAAGAAGATTTTGTTTCCTGCTGCACTTTTTTGTGCAGTAGAGAGCTGCATTTAATCTGGTTCGTCGGATTAAAAATCGACGCTCGATGGACGATGGTCCAGATCGAAATGCCTGCTGCACAAAAAAGTGAAGATTTCGTTTCGGTGACGAAGAGGGTGTATTTTGTTCCCTGCACTGCGCACCACCAAGCTTTTACAATCCCTTGAATCAAATTTGTCGAGCAAGCGAGCATGAGAGAGAGAGATGCTTTTCGGGCAGGTGGTGATTGGTCCACCTGGTTCAGGTAAAACCACTTACTGCAATGGCATGTCGCAGTTCCTCAAGCTCATCGGCAGGTACTTGTTACTATTTCATTCCTCTAATCAGTTCTCAGTTGTAGTTCTCATTTTTTTTGTCATTAACAAATTCAGAAGTAGTGAACTACGATTAAGAGATTGTTGCTACATTTTAAAGAAGATTAATGACTATGTGAATAATGGTTGTTTATTGATTTGTTATATATTTTTTTCTTTCAGGAAAGTGGCAATTATCAATCTAGACCCAACTAATGATGCATTACCGTATCCTAAACATTTTAAATTACTTAACAGTATCTTTCCGATTTCTAGCTAGGATCAAATAATTTAGGTTTCTTAACTAATTACTTAGATATGAGTGTGCCATTAACATTGAGGACCTCATAAAGCTTAGTGATGTCATGAACGAGCAATCTCTTGGGCCTAATGGAGCTTAGTATTGCTAGTTGTCAATGTTCTTAAATCCAATGTTTGTTTTCAGATTTTTTTCCTGTGTGAACTATTTACACAGACTTGTAATTAGTTGTATTTCTATCTATGTACATTGTCAGGTCTTGTATACTGTATGGATTATTTGGAGAAGAATATTGATTGGCCCGAATCCAAACTCAAACCTCTTCTTAAAGGTTATCTATAATGTTGCTTTGTTCTCCTCTTACTTTCCAAATTTGAATTCTATATGGGTTTTGTGGCATGTTTGTACAGTTGTGCTTGTCAACAAGAGTAAAATGTGTAAATCCTTGAATGGAAAAAAACAGAACTTAAAAGAAGGAAAAAGAAAAAAAAGAAGGAATATTTCATTAAGGCTGCATGAGTGTGTCTATCATTGCAACTATGATAACACCTTTTTTTATTATTACTTCATCCTGCTTATTTAATTCCCCTGTGTGTGTCTGTGTGTGTTGAATAAAGAGACAAGTTTCTATCTTGATATCTTTAAATCTTGTTCTTTTCCTTGGCAGACCATTACCTGCTATTTGATTTTCGTGGTCAAGTGGAGCTTTTCTTCCTTCACTCAAATGCAAGAAGTGTCATAAACAAGCTCATTAAAAAATTAGACTTGCGGGCCGGTAAGTGATGATTCTACATGTTATAGCACAGGATTGGCTGCCCAATGTACTATTTTAGCCATAATCTGATATTTTGCCTTTTTTAGTTCATGATAAGGCATTTAGATTTCATACATCTTGATTGTATCAGCTATAACTTTCAACTGGTTCAACAACGTTTAAGCTTTCTCCCTCTATAGGTTTCTCACTGTATATGTTCCTCACTAGTATGACTACAAATCTACAATGTAAGATGCTCAATTTCCATTATTGGCCAGTTCCAGTACATTCTGAATTTGTCAAAACTTGGAATTAGTTTGAAGAACCTATAATATACAAAAAGAAAGTGATGTTATCAATTTGCCTCTGTACAGCTGACAGCTATCCACCTAGTAGATGCGCATCTTTGTTGTGATCCAGGAAAGTATATCAGTGCAATGTTGCTGTTTCTCTCTACAATGCTACACCTTAAGTTACCTCACATCAATGTTCTTTCCAAAATCGACCTCATTGAGAATTATGGTAAACTAGGTATTCATTTCTTCTGCCCTGAAACATCATCACCATTTCTGTTTGTTTGTTTATTTATTTGTCGGTTGCCGTGATAAAGAAATTCAATTGAGATTGATTTGCAAAGTATGTCAAGTCACAACAGTTTTTGCAACACCTAACCTTTGGATTGGTGATGTTATTTTTTTTGTCCCATTTGATGCTGACAATAATACTCTCTGCTTCTAACTACGTACTCATATCTGCATTAAGCTTAAACCAAAACAGAGCTCTATGTTCAACTTTGAATTATCACGTGGTGTCTACAAGACTACAAGTCCTAGTTACTGAAATTAATGCATAAGATGATAATTCAGGAGTAGGTTGGTGATTTTATTAATCATTCTTTCAGTTACAACAATAGACTATTAGCTAATATCCAAATAAATTTTTTGATCTCAAGTTCTTAGCTGATGAGTTAGCACTCTCTGGAGCTATTTTAAATGTTGGATGTATTTTGCAAGAGATATCCCTATGTAATGCTAATGAAATTAATCGTATGGCAACTTTCAACTTGGAGTTCTACACTGATGTAGAAGACATGTTGTATTTGCAACATGACCTTGATCAAGACCCGCGTTCTGCCAAATACCGGTAAATGTATCAATTCTTTGTTTCAATGTTGGGTTTATAGTTAGTTTCGTGCATTAGAATAATAGGTTTATTTTTTTACAGGAAATTAAAAAAAGAGCTATATGTAATGTTATTGAGGATTTTAATTTAGTTAATTTCAGTATCTTGGATATTCAGGTCTCTTTTTTTTTGAAACCTTGGATATTCAGGTCTCTCTCTCTCTCTCTCTCTCTCTCTGGATTGATAGAACCAATATAGTTATTATTCTGGATGTACCTTAATGCAGTACATCCCATACTTTACTGTATCGCTTGAGCTTATATACACCTTACGAAGTAACATATCCTATGATATTAATTATCTGTGGATCAGACCCAGTATTACATTTGAATAACATGGTTTTAGCATTTCAGGACAAGAAGTGTGGGTAATCTGGTGAAAGTGAAACTAATAGATAAAAGCAATGGTTACATATTCTCAAGCATCGATCGAGTGCCGTTGAACTTAGCAAGATAGCAGCTGGACCCCTTGACTGGACTATTACAGATATTTTATAGATATTCTTATATATGCTTAGTGTATATTTTTTGACATGTCTTTTGCAAAGAGCACAAAAAAGCTAAAAAAAGATAAAAATGATGAAACAAATTTACTAAAATTATTAGTACAGTGACTTGGTGAGGCTGGTGAGGTGGTGGAGCAGAATGATGAGGTGGAGGCGCAGAATGATGAGGTGGAGGCGCATAGGAGTGAAGGCCCAGTGAATGTGTTACTGGAAAAAAATTGTGGACTACTTGTACGTGATAGAGCAAAAGCTCAAAGAGGTTCTTTTTCCAATAACAAATACATTTCTACTTGGTGGGTTATGTATAAACAGGCAGTACAGTGAATAAGTGTTAGATTATTTTTTCCTTTCTGAGATTTTTTTTATCAGTGAGAAGCTGGAGTCAATAAGCATAACTGAACTTCGTTATTTATTTCTCCTGGGTTGCTTTTGAAGAATTGAAATGCCCTTTTAATTTCTATTGTAAATTGAAGAACATTAGATCTTTTTGTAAATTGAGGAGGTATTAATTGTTTTAAAATTTAGAATTGAACATAGCTATTGAAACAGATCAGAATTCATATTTGCAACTGATGTAGCTTTATTTTGTATATCAATAGTATATTATTTTTCCGAGTTGTCATTTTCGAAAATGCGAACGGAACTCGTCTCAGCTACATTTGTACGTGCAGATGACAATACAGAAAAAAACTCATCAGGTGAAGCATTATATACAAAAATACATCTAGACATCTAGTCATCTACCCAAGATGACAATACAGAACTTGTCCGATCTAAACATTCGCATACTCTTAACCCTTAGTCCAGAAAAAAAACTTCAGAAAAAAAGGGGAAGAAACCCATGCTCCACAATCCAATATTATATTTCACCTTCTCAGCTTCCGCGTTGAAACAAAGTTCAGTTTTCGTCGTCCTTTTTATTTCATACTATTTTTCACCGTCCTTTTGACATTCCTCCATGTACTTCTTCCGCACAGCTAATGCTGTATCTACATCCAACAATTAAATAAAAAATTATCACTGATGTCTCACCAAGTCACCATACTAAATTTTTGTAAATCTGTTTCATCCTTTGTATCTTTTTTTATATTTTTTTTTTTGTATTTTTTGCACAAGACATGTCAAAATATAAACACAAAGCATATATACGAACTTCTATCAAAAGGATAGTCCCAGCAGTCAAGGGGTCCAGCTGCAATTTTACTAAATTCAACAGTACTATTCGAATCAATGGATGATAATATGTAACCATTGCTTTTATCTATTACTTGTATTATTGGGTCTGTTAATCACCGGATTACCCACACTTTCTTTCACCAGATCTTAATTGTTTTCTCCTCCTCACAGAAAAGGTATCGAATCCAAGTCTTAATCAATAAAATGCAAATGTTCATAGTCATACCCTGGAACATGCAACACACATGTGCCTTTCTGATAGACACCCACCACATGCGGAGCATGCTGGTTTCACTTCCTTATTTCCCTTGTCTTTCTCCTCCTCCTCTTCTTCTTCTTTTTCTTCTTCAATCTTATTGTCTGTGGTGTCTCCACCAATTATTTCGGATAAAGTTGGGACTTCATTTATCATGCTAAACAGAATATTCCTGCAAAAAAATAAACATCAATGAGCAAGTGTGTATTTTAGTAAAAAAAAACTAGTATGGACATGGCAATCCACATAATTCTAATTGAATGGCAGAAGTTGCAAATATGCCAAAAACGAACTTCTTTAGGAATTCAAAGCCCAAATAGCACCAGAATGGTGTGCAGGTAGAGTACTTTTAACAATTCCTAGTTCTGGTTCTTAATAAATACGTTCTCATTGGTATAATCAGCACAGTCATGATGCAAAATTACCTCTTATTCTTAAATTGAAAGGAGACAAAATCTTAATAACAAGTATTCTGTGTACCTTTTAAAAGCAAAAGAAAAAGCACACGACCACATTAAATAACATTTCATTTCCTAAATGAATGTCTGATACTACTTGTGCATTAGAAGTAAAACAGTATTGCATGATAAGTTGCTTTTAAAGGTGTTTCAGTTTTTAAATTGTGAAGGGTGCTACACATATAAACAATAGTAACCTAGAATATTTGTCGAAGCAAGATTGACCGGCATGGAAAAAAGCAACAGAAAGTAGCCATGCGTCACTGTGAATGGCTACCCTTTTCAACCATTCTTGCCTTTTCAGGAGGTCCCGCCCAAAATTGATGCCAAGCTTAGGCTCAGGCAGCTCATCCTCCTTCGGTGGCAGTTTCACCAGCCATGTTTCATCCGGGTTCCGTATAGACACACATTCACTTTCTCTGGAGAGAGAAACAAATGACAATGTTAAGATTTGAGTGTAATGTTGTTCTAACCATTTGCAATCAGAAATTCAAAACCTTATTTCATCATTAAAGATTATTAAACCCCAATTCCTTTCCAACTAATTTTATTACTTCAACTTTTATCTCAATTAGTTTCTGTTATTAGTCTTAATATCAATGGAATTTCATGCTAGACAATCCTCTTCGTGAACTTACCACAATTGGGTTAAGATTCCATCTTAATCATAAATATACAGTAACTGAAAAGATAATTACTAAATTGAAAAGTACATTAAGCGAGGAAAGATGACCATTATGTCAACATATGTATTCATCCAAATAGGTTCAAGAAAAGAAAGAACGCAATTACCTGGGTCGAATTCTTCACAGAACTTGTCGACATCTATGTGGGACAAAGAAACACAAAGAAGAAGATTTGAATCGAATTTTGGCAAATGTGTGTGTGTGTGAGGGAGAGATCCACATACTGGTAGTAAGGGCTTTCAAAATTCCTGCCTTCCGCGCCTTAAAATCTCGAAAAATATCCTCGGGGGATAATATAAGCCAAGCATTATCTTCAATACCTCATGGAGAACATCATTCTTCTCTGCCATTTCCACATCAGTACCGTCGTCCTCCTCCTCCTTTGCCAGTTCATCATCAGCACCATTATGTGCCTCCACCTCATCAGCATCGTGCCCCGTTTGTCTGCTGGTGCTGGTGAGGTGGTGGAGCAGAATGATGAGGTGGAGGCGCAGAATGGTGCTGATGATGAACTGGCAAAGGAGGAAGAGGACGACGGTGCTGATGTGGAAATGGCAGAGAAGAATGTTGTTCTCCATGAGGTAATTGAAGATAATGCTTGGCTTATATTATCCCCCGAGGATATTTTTCGAGATTTTAAGGCCCGGAAGGCAGGAATTTTGAAAGCCCTCACTACCAGTATGTGGATTTCTCTCTCTCTCTCTCTCACACACACACACATTTGCCAAAATTATTAAAAACTCAGCAGAGGATACGATTTCTGTCTGAAGCGACATTTTGCTGAGTTTTTTTATTAGAAACGTCAAATTAAATATCAATGGTCAACTCATGCATCATATCGTTGGCGTCACCCGTCGATCCAGATCAAAAACTCAAAGTGCTGAGTTATGAACTCAGCAATGATACAGTTCTCTCTCTTTATACTAATATCAATAGCTTAAAGCTTAGGGGTGTCAATGAGTACGGTACGGATCGGGTGGAGCTACTTTCATACACGTATCCATTTGAAATTTCTCTTATCCATATTCTATCCTTACCCGTTAAAATTTCACTTATCCTTACCATATTCTTATCCTACCATTACCCGTTAAATTTATAGGATAACGAATGGGTAATATACGATGCGGGTAATATTTGTATAATATATTTTCTAATTTTATAAATACATAATATTTTACAGAACACCTAAAATCAATATTTTTTTTATAAACACAAGCACACCGGAGATCAAGTAGAGCATATACATTAACGAGAAAAAAAATATATAATGCGGAATATTAAATAGACTAGAGCTATAATTATACGATTAGTTTTTTTTAAATTAAATGAGAGGATGGTAACATAAATACATAATTATTTTGAAGAAATAATTTTTGTAAAATTCAAGAGACAACGTTAACGTTTTATTGAAAATTAAGATAATTAATTAGATGGTCTCCTAAAAAACTTAAATGACTAATAAATTAATTATTTTTTTTACAAATTTTAAAATAGTGCATATATATTTATATAATATTTTATATTTATCATATAAAGTAACGGGTACGAAATAGTCATTACCCGTATCCTTATCTATTTAACTAACGAAAAAATCTTTACCCATACTCATATACGATAAGCTAAAGGAAAAAAATGTTCATATCCGTATCATGAAATACGATACAAATTGGAGATTCAGGTCTCTCTCTGGATTGATAGAACCAGTATAGTTACTGTTCTGGATGTGCATTAATTTAGTTGTACATCTGTTACCGTACTGTATTGCTCTGAGCTTATTTTATCTATGTATTCCGGGACAAAGAAAGCGTGGGTAATCTAGTGAAATTAATAGATAAAAACAATAATTACATATTCTCAAGCATTGATTCAAGTGCTATTGAATTTAGCAAGATCGCAGCTGTACCCCTTGACTCTGACTATTACAGATATCTTTTTTGTAGATGTTCTTATATATGATTCATGTTTATCTCGACTTGTCTTTTGCAAATAATGCAAAAGACAAAAAAAAAAGATAAAAAAAGTTGAAGCAGATTTAGTAAAATCATTGGTATGGTGAGCATAAGTGATCATGTTTTTTTTTTATTTGTTGTACAGGAAACGTACATGGAGGAATATTAGAAGGATGATCAAAAGTAGTATGAAAGAAAATGCAATTATTTATTTAGTTTCATCCCTGAAGCTGAAAAAAATGAAATATATTATTGGATTGTGGGGGCATGTGTTTCACTTTTCTTTTTTCTAGCTTTTTTTGTAGATTAAGGGTTAGATTATAAGAATGCTTAGATCGGACAGGTTTTGTCTTGTCAACTTGGGTAGATGACTAGATGCATTTTTTAGTATAGCAATCCAACAGATGAGTTGTTTGAGCCCCTTTTTTTGTGAATCTCTTGCTCAATCAATTAAAATCTTGTTTTGCTTTTTTTTTTTCTTTTCCCTCTTTGTTTACCTAGCTAGAGCTACATCTGCATGTGCAAATGTAGATGAGATAAGTTCTCCCTTTGTATTTTTTTACAACTGTATTTATTTCTGAAGATGACAGCTCCAAGAAGAGAAAAGAATAGTCATCCAGTTCTCTCATTTTTTCTGTATTTGTTTCAATTTTTTTAACAGAAGAACACACATAATCATAATATTTAACAACAGAAAATTATTTCTACAAATTTTGATAGTTATATTCAATTTATACAAATTTCAAAATTTCTCAATTTAACAAAAGATCTGATATTCTTCAATACAAAAAAAAAATCGGCATTTGAAATTATTCAAATGTTATAGTACATCGATCCATTCAACTTGCATGCTAATTTGTCTTCACATTTCCAAAATACTATATACTTCCTTACAACAAGGATCTCTCGCCTCTCTATCTCAGTCCAACTATAGGCTATAGCCAGTTGATTGATGTCCTCTTTTTCATTTCCTTTCTCACTTTGTAGTACCTCTCCTCCCATTTGTCATTCGCTGCGGATTAATGTAAGTATATCCAGATAAAGTAGTCTCAACTTACATTTCCAAAATGCAAGCAGCCATTAAAGAGTCACGAATTTTCTATAAGGTTCAGAGTACATTTATAGTGAATTCTTTTGCCCCTTTTAAACACCTGTTTGACCTAAGACTTCAGATGGAACTGAAGTACCTTCCCTCATCAACTAAACCCGTGTGACTACAACCCAAGAGCAATAAGACACGAAGTTCAGTTGTGCTTATTGACTCCGGGTACTTACTGATAAAAAAAAGGTATCTCCAAATGGAAAAAGAATCTAAAACTTCTTCACCACACTCTTTGTTTGTACATAAGCCATATTGACTCTGGCTTCTCACTGATAAAAAAGAAAAGAATCTAACACTTCTTCACCATACTGTTTGTTTGTACATAACCCACCAAGTTCACTTACAGCTAAAAGTTGAAATGCATTTTGATGGGGAAAAACTCTTTGAGCTTTTGCTTTATCATCTACCACAATTCTTTCCAGTATATAACACAGCTAAGTGGCTTCGTTGCTACTGCAACCTCCTTTGAATGGCAATTATTAATTTGGTTTAACCACCATTCTGGAAGAACACCCCTTGGATCAATCATCTTCTAAAATTATCTCTGTGATGAAACCAGCAGTTTCTTCTCACAGTTTTGTGCCCTCATACCATTCTACAAGCTCATATTGAAATCCTTTCACCAACTTTTAAGTTGTTAGTGATTTGGCATAGAATTTCACCTAACACCTGTCAACTACTTTGGATGCATACCCATTCCCTCCATATCGAACCGGACTGGAGTCGATGGGTTCGACTCATTGATGTACTTTTCAGCCTTTTTCCCCAAACTTGTATATCCATGCTCCCTACATGAGTCAAATATCCTTAACCACATTGGTACAGTTGGCTCCAGTGGCATTTTTTCAACAAATTCTTCCAACTCAACCATGCAACCATGCTTGCTAAACAACTCAATCATGCATTCATAATGTTCAATTCGAGGAGTAATACCATAATCTTCACTCATCGAATCAAAGTACCTTTGACCTAGATCTACAAATCCTTCACAAATGCAAGCTAGCAATGCGCCGATAAAAGTTACATTATCAGCCTTTATTTCCCTATTGCTCATTTTCTCGAATAACTCAAGTGCATACTCCCCCTTACCATTGTAAGCACAACCCAAAATCACAGAATTCCATAGAACAACATCACGTGATTCCCGTTCTTCAAAAACCGTGGTTGAGTAGTCTATAAGCCTACATTTAGAGTACATGCTAACCAATGCATCTCTAAGTATGTCATCTATTTTGTATCCATTTCTTAGGATATGTGCATGGATTTGTTTCCCATAATCAAGTGAAAAAATGTTAGCACATGCAGACAAGCCTAAGGTAAAAGTAGACTCATTTGGAGTTGTTTCTCGTAACATCTCTCTAAGAGCATACAAAGCCCCTTCACTTCTGCAATGTCGCTCATACCCCAAAATGAGGGAATTCCATGAAACCTTATCTCTTTTCTTCAGAACTCTGAAAAAAAGAGCCTCCATATCTCTTAAACGGCCACACTTGGCATACATAGTTATCAAGGCATTGCACAAATAGTGATCTAATTGGCACCAGTGTCGGTAAGCATACGCATGTATTTGTCTCCCCTTCTCTAAATCAAGCAATTCGGAACAAGCTTTGAGCATCGCCCCCAAAGTAAAAATGTCAAAAGCACCTAGTTCCCCTTCCATGCTTCTAAAGAATCCCAAAGTTCTGTCCCAAGCCGAACAATTTATGTAACCACCAATCATTGCATTCCAGGAGATGATGTTTCTCTCAGGCATCCTATCAAACATCTTCTCTGCCTCTTGGATTCTTCCACATGCTGCATAACTTGATAGCATTGAAGTCCACATAAATGTATCTTTACGCTCAGTTTTATCAAATAGTTCACTTGCTTCATCAAGTGCCCCGCATTTTGCGTACATTTGTAGAATACAATTCCTAACAAGGCTATTAATATCGCAGTAGTGACCACTTTTTACCGCAAGTCCATGAATTTGTTTCCCTTCTAATAATGCACCAAAATCAGCACATGCAAGAAGAGAATTCGAAATAGTAAAATTCAAAGGCATAACACCTGCTCTTATCATTTGAAATAAAGCTTCTATAGCATCTTCGCTTCTGCCCAATTCATAGTACCTACGTATTATTACATTCCATGAAACCACATTGGGATTCGGTAGAGAACTAAACACCCTTTCAGCATCACATATGGCATCGCACTTCCCGTATATGTCGACAAGAGAGGTGCTAATGATCACATTAGAGGAAAATCCTTGCTTCACAACAAGAGCATGAATCTGTCTGGAAAGACATAGGTCTAGTACTTCTGAGCAACAGCCAAGAGCTGATGCCAAGGTCACATCTTTCGGTCGAATCCCCTCATTGCACATAAGCGAAAAGAAAGCAAGAGCATCATTCGGCTGGTTCGTACGGGAATACGCTGAAATTAAGGCGTTCCATGAGCCACCATTTCTTTCAGGCATTTGGTCGAACAGTTGTTGTGCATGGGAAATTAAACCATTGGAAGCAAGCGCTTCTATGGCTCTGTTGAGGACAAAAACTGGAGGGGGTGAAGAGAGAGAGAGATGGGGTCTGAACTGGGGAAGAACGAGAGAGAGGGTTTGAAGGAGATGGCGAAAGGTGGAGACACTGGCGCAGGCGGCTGCTGACATGGCAATTCGTTGAATGAAGTAGAGGAGGGCGCTTATAATTGGAAATATCCAGTTGCAACCTCGCAATATCAGTTAATATAGATCTAGTTATTGTTTAAATAATTTTATTTCAAACGGAATACAATGGTTTAAATTGTGACTCCTATGCCCACACAATCCATTCAGCATATGCATAATTGTCTGCATTTTATAATTGCTATCTTTTATTTCGTCGAAGAAGAAGTGTTATTTTTTGTCAAGATTATAATTTCTTTTTTTCTGTAAAATTGACCCTTTTCAAATAAAGTTGTAAAGAATTGATATGTTTCGTGTCTGTGATATTTTTTTTCTTTCTTGGGAAAGAATAGACAAAAGTTGCAACTTTTTTCCGAGTTTTCCGGCTGGACAAGCATTTTACCAGGGAAACGAATTTCTCACTTGCCAACCTGACGGCACGGTAGAACATTTGAGAGTTACCGTTGCGAGTTCTGATTTAAATGAAGCAACTGCCATCTCGGGCAGGGAGGGAAAGAAGTTTGGTCAGCTCGAAATATTACACAGCATCTCTGAAGGAGGGGTCCCAGTCTAATATTGCTCTGTCCGACATTTCGCTGCGCACTTTGATTAAATGGAGACAGCAGTAAAGTGCACAAATGGAGAGAATAAGAGTAGTGTTTGTTAGGAGAATAAACTGCTTCTGAATTCCTCAGAGAGCAATACGAATCAGCAACTAAATTGATTCGTTCTTTTTGGCATTATATCGTAATTAGGCATTTTTACTTCTTTTTACATCTCCCTGTATATAAAGGGAAGTATTGTATCTTCTTTGGCATGAATATTATGAATGAAAATGGTAACTGTTTAGCTCCAATGATGATCGTGTTTTGTATCTCATTCTATTTCTCAAAATTCCATTAAATTCCTCTCTCAATTTTACAAATACAAATCAAGAGCGTAGCAATTGTGGTATCATAGCCTCAAGATCGCAACTGGGGCTTTCAATTTTCTCAATATGCCTAATACACGCTCTACTCATCACCACGACCCGGTACCAGATCCACATTCCCTCGATGAACGTATCTCATTACTGGCTAAAGAGATGCATTCACAACACGAGACACAGCTTGCTATCAACCGTACCAATGATGAACGCTTTGCTCAATTCATGGGTATGATGGAACAGATGAGTTCCGATATCCGAAAAATAGCTTCAGCAAAAGGCATTGATGGGGGCCAATCCAGCAGTACTTCTCACGATCCATTAGGTGTTTTGGATCATCTTCCTCACAGAGAGGATCCTATTCCAACCAGAGCAGTCGAGTCACATTCTTCTCCTCGTGTATTTTTACCTAAGCTGGATCTACCAACTTTTGATGGTACTAGACCAAACGATTGGCTTGCAAACTATAACTTTTACTTCGACTATTATAATACACCTGAACAGTACAAAGTCCAGTTGGGTACAATGCAGTTCTCTGGAGATGCAGTTGAATGGTTTAGTTGCTATCGGTGGTTTAGTTGCTATCGGTTGGAACACCCCAATCCCCCTTGGCCAGTGTTTGTTGATGCTGTTTGTGCTAGATTTAAGGAAAGGTCACATTTGAACCCTTGCATTCAATTTAAATGGGTACAACAAGAAACTTCTGTGGATGAGTATGCGAGGGAGTATCAAATGGCTAAATCTAGACTCATGTCCCAAACAGGCATAAAGGGTGAATTTTATTACGTTTGGAACTTCATAGGGGGGTTAAAAGAGGAAATATGCAAACCTATTGGGTTATTCAAACCTAGTAATTTGGGTGATGCTATTAATATGGCATTAGAAATAGAAGAAAGCTTGAATCTCAGTGAGAAAAAGGGAATCTTGTTCAAACCCTCACAACAACCAGGTAACAGGAGACCCAATTATCTTCCCTATTTTGCCCCTAAGAATTTAGATCCCACCAAGAATTTCGGAGACCTTTCTGCAGTACCAAAGCAACCTACTCAATTGCCCAACAATAAACCATTCAGCAACCTATCTTTGGATCAAAAGAGGGCTCTGGGCCTTTGCTTTAGGTGCAATGAGAAATGGTCTCAAGGCCATAGGTGTGTAAAAGGGATTCATTCCATTGAGGAAACTGATGAGGATGACACTGAAGAGGAACAACCAATGATAGAAGAGGATGGTACAGTGGAGTTGATGGAGGACCAATTGGCTACATTGAGCAATTCTGCTGAAGGGGCAACAAACAAAACTCTGAAGTACAAGGGTAAATTGGGTAAAGTTCCTATCTGTGTCTTAATTGATACATGAGCCACTAATTCATTCATCAACCCCATGTTAGTCAAGGAATTACAACTCTTAACCATTGCTAAGCCAGTTAAAGTATTTAGGAGTGCTAGTGGTGAAAAGTTGCTCACAAACAAACTTTGCCCGAAGGTCCAGTTTACTTTGCAAAATCACCCCTTTGAGGCAAATCTTAAAGTGTTGAATATACCTGGATATGATTTGGTGTTAGGGTGTGATTGGTTAGCAAGTTTGGGTGATGTTAAACTGAATCTCATGCAAGGCATTATGATGATCAACAACAAGAATACCTTGGTGACTCTAGCAACTGACAAGGTAGAGGCTGAAATGCTTTCTACTGACAAACCCATTAATTTGAAGAAAGAAGAGCAAAATGGCAGTCAATTGTTTATTGCTCAACTTTTTCAATTGGAAGAAGAGAGTCAAGGCATTACACCTCGCCCATTGCATCCAAAATTACTCTCAGCTATTCAAGCTTTTCCTCAGGTGTTTGTTGAACCCACTGGCTTACCACCTAAAAGACACATTGATCACCACATCACCCTACTTCCCTCCTCCAAACCAGTCAACATAAGACCTTACAGGTTTTCTCACTTTCAGAAATTGGAAATTGAACAAATAACCCAAGAACTATTGCAGAAATCCTTTATTCAACCAAGTTCTAGCCCTTACTCCTATCCTGTTCTGCTGGTAAAAAAAAGGATGGTAGTTGGAGGATGTGTCGATTATAGGAAATTAAATGAGGCCCCAGTGAAGAACAAATACCCTATTCCCCTTATTGATGATTTATTAGATGAACTTGAGGGCATGGTGTATTTCTCTAAGCTGGATTTAAGGGCTGGGTATCACCAAATACGCATGGCAGATGCAGATGTTCACAAAACGGCGTTTCAAACACATGAGGGTCTCTTTGAGTTCCTTGTCATGCCCTTTGGCCTCACCAATGCCCTTGCAACCTTTCAATCTTTGATGAATTTTGTGTTTAAGCCATTTCTCAGACGGTTTGTCATTGTTTTTTTTATGACATCTTGGTTTACAGCAGAACCATGGATGATCACATAGAACACCTCACATAGTCATCAGTTGTATGTGAAGCAATCCAAATGCTCCTTTGGAGTTCAAAGCATTGAATATCTTGGCCATATCATTTCCAAAGATGGGGTTGCCACTGATCCCAAGAAAGTCTCAGCTATGGCAAACTGGCCAGTGCCAAAAACAGTAAAGGAGCTCAGGGTTTTTTTGGGTTTAACAGGTTACTATAGGAAATTTGTGCAACATTATGGTACCATTGCAAGACCCCTCACTGACCTATTGAAAAAGAAAAATTTCAGTGGAATGAACATGCTCACCAAGCCTTTCTTCATCTCAAGGCAGCTATGTTATCCACTCCAGTGCTGAAATTACCCAATTTTGATCAACCTTTCATAGTGGAGACTGATGCAAGCTCAGAGGGCATAGGAGCTGTTTTGATGCAAGATAGAAGACCAATTGCTTTCATGAGTAAAAAGTAAGGAGTGAGAAACCAATCCCTTTCTACTTATGAAAATGAACTCCTTGTTTTGTACACAGCCATTAATCAGTGGAGGCACTATTTGATGGGGGGCACTTTTGTCATTAGAACTGATCAGGTGAGTTTGAAGTACTTGCTTGAACAAAGGGTGAATATTCCAATGCAACATAAAGGTTTAAGCAAGTTGTTGGGTCTTAATTACACCATAGAATACAAGAAATGGGTCACTAACAAGGTTGCAGATGCTCTCTCTAGAAAACAACACCCTTCTTCCCTTGAAACACTTGAACCAGATGCAATTCTTGTGGTGAGTGAGCTTACACCGCAATGGTTAGAGGAAGTGAAGATGAGTTATGAAGGGGATAAATGGATTGCAGGAATACAACAACAGCTGAGACTGAACCCTGAGGATACCAATTCCAAATTTTCTGAATATGCTGGCATTGTAAGATACAAAGGGAGGATCTGTGTAGGCTCTGGTGGTACTTGGAGGCATAAAATATTACAGGAGCTACATGATTCTGCTATGGGTGGCCATTCTGGTATCACAGCCACATACCAGAGAATCAAAAGGCATTTCTACTGGCCTTTGCTGAAGGAAGCTGTACATAAACACATACAAAGCTGCCACAATTGTCAACTCAATAAAGGAGAGCACAAGGCCATACCAGGATTGCTTCAACCTCTCCCAATTCCTCATGAAGCTTGGACAAGCATTGGTATGGATTTTATAACGGGTTTACCAAAGTCCAAGGGCTTTGAGGTCATTTTGGTCATAGTGGACATGTTAACAAAGTATGCACACTTTATAGGATTGGCTCATCCCTTCAGTGCATCCATAGTTGCTCAAGTATTCTTAGATCATGTATATAAACTTCATGGCCTTCCCACAAACATTATTTCTGATAGAGACCCAATATTCACAAGCAGTTTTTGGAAGGAACTGATGGGTAAATTGGGAAGTAAGCTCAATATGGGGACAACTTACCTCCCACAATCTGATGGACATACAAAGAAAGTAAATCAATGCCTAGAACAGTACCTTTGAGCCATGGTATTTCAGCAAAATCATAGATGGGCTTCCTACCTCAGTCTGGCAGAGTGGTGGTACAACTCTTTATGTGGCAGTGCCCTTCGTACAACCCCTTTTGAGGCTCTCTATGGATACCCTCCTCCTCTAATGGCTTTGGGCAGTGCAACCCGTAGCCAAGTTGAAACAGTAAATGAGTTCCTTTGAGATAGGCAATCTTGCCTTCTTAAATTGAAAGCTAATTTGCAAAGAACTCATGATCGAATGAAGAAAAACGAGGATAAACATAGAAGTGAGAGGCATTTCAGAGCCGGTGATTGGGTTTATCTTCGTTTACAACCTTATAGACAGTTGACCATCAGGGGACAGACCAATCAAAAACTCAGCTCTAAATACTACGGTCCTTTTGAAGTTCTTGAGAAAATAGGCACCGTTGCTTACAGGCTTAACTTGCCTCCAGGATCTCAAATCCACCCTGTCTTTCACGTTTCTCAATTGAAACGCAAAATTGGCACTGCTCAGGTACCTATTCCTACCTTGCCTTTAGGGGGTACAGTTCAGGAAGAGGCGTTGGTCCCGTTCCTGGTATTGGGACGCAGAATTATACCTTGGCATAATGCAGCTCAGGCTCAACTCTTGGTTCAATGTTGCAACCAATCCCCAGACGATGCTACTTGGGAAGATTTTGAAACATTTGCTGCTTGCTTTCCTGATTTTGTTCGTGAGGACACGAATTTTTTGGAGGAGGGGGCATTGCAACGCACGATAGACCATTTGGGAGTTACCGTTGCGAGTTCTGATTTAAATGAAGCAACTGCCATCTCGGGTAGGGAGGGAAAGAAGTTTGGTCAGCCCGAAATATTACACAGCATCTCTGAAGGAGGGGTCCCAGTCTAATATTGCTCTGCCCGACATTTCGCTGCGCACTTTGATTAAATGGAGACAGCAGTAAAGAGCACAAATGGAGAGAATAAGAGTAGTGTTTGTTAGGAGAATAAACTGCTTCTGAATTCCTCAAAGAGCAGTACGAATCAGCAACTAAATTGATTCGTTCTTTTTGACATTATATCGTAATTAGGCATTTTTACTTCTTTTTACATCTCCCTGTATATAAAGGAAAGTATTGTATCTTCTTTGGCATGAATATTATGAATCAAAATGGTAGCTGTTTAGCTCCAATGATGATCGTGTTTTGTATCTCATTCTATTTCTCAAAATTCCATTAAATTCCTCTCTCAATTTTACAAATACAAATCAAGAGCGTAGCAAAAGTTCTTTTCGACGAAGTTGTGCAGATATTGATATATTTTTTATTATACTTTTTATATATGCGACTTTTTTGACAGTAATTCACTAATTCCTGATTTGATTTATTTTTTGACAGCGTTTTTCTTTATTTAAATATGATGGTGGCTCTGTCAGTCCTAACTTGTATAATTAAGACAAGAATAATTATTAACTTGAAAATTTCTACTTACCATATACTCCAACAAAATAATTAATCACGCATGTCATGATCCTCACAATGAATGAAAGTGCTTAATGGTTTTCCTTTTTCCCCCTCAAACTATTTAATTCCCAGCTTTCTCAAGGAAATATAGTTAATTTATTAAGAGCATAAATCACTTTATTTATGCATCACTGCATTAATCACTTAGTATCTTTCTTTCCCGTAAGAGATATTTCAAACTAAAATGTACATAATAAATTCATAAAATATATAGGAAAAAAAGAAATCTTTTTTTTTGAAGTGTGAAAAAAAGAAATCTTTGATAGGATAATCTTTAATTTAAAAAGAACTTTGAAGGACAATGTGAAACTTTGCTATTATCCATACTAATTATTTATATACTCTGGAAATGTGGAAATGTGGTCAACACAAGGAACAAAAGATCATATACCAGTTGCTTAAAACACACAGGGGACTGCAATTTAAAAAGGAAAAAAAAACTCAGTTGCTATAAACTATACCAAAATCTAAATTTTTTTATTTGTTGCTACTTCTCCTTTTGCTGATCTCTGTGTCACTGCTTCATTACCAGGCAACCAGAAGAAGAAATTTTCGGGAAAAAAAATGAAAAAATACTTGCCTTTCAACTAAATTAGCACAAGAGGTGTAAAACGTTGTGGTCTGACATAATAAGGAGGTCCTTCAATAAAAAGATAAAAATAAAAATAAAAATAATAACAAATACACAAAATCTTCAGTGCAGAAAACTTCTAGGTCTCGTGCCTACCTCACTACAGGAAATAAGACCTTTTGCTGCCGGATTCCGGTCGCTGGGATAACTGGCGCCGGTCGCAACTAGTCCATAGCGACACGTCCCGGTCGCACTTAACCCGGTCGCACAAAGCTGGTAGCAGATAGCGATCTGCAACCGGTGATGACGTCATCACCGGCAGCAGATAAACTCAACTGCTACCAAATTCTGGTCGCAATAATAAAGTTCACCGGTCGCTGTTGTTTTCATTAAAAATAAAAAAAAAATTACAGGGCTATGTTTATTGCAAACACATTTTCCACTAAATGAAATTTACAATATACCAAAAACATGTTATAAATTCAACTCACGCTTACAATAAAACAACACAAAATAGAAATCCAAACAAAATCAACATGTTTAATGCAAGAACTAAATGTGCGACAACCCAAACACACGGGAGTATGAATTTGAATCAGCATCGGACTCGTCTGATGATCCTCATCTGAGCTAGTCTCAACATATCCTTTGCATGTCGGTGAAGTAACATATTCTTGTAAAAATGCAACTGGAAGTTAATATGTTGCTTTATGGAAAGGTAGCCAAAAAATAAAATGATGATTTTTGAAACAGAAGCAAATTACATTTTAGTACATAAGATTTCATATTTATGGCATCTACATAGCTTAGAGATAAATGAAACTAACCATAAAAGCAAATATATACATAGAGAATGCAAATACAGGATGTACCGTTTTACTACTTATATGACTATGGCAAAACCCATCTTATTTGCTTTGCTCTAATAATAGATTGAGAATTTGAGAATGAGTGTATTGGGTTTGAATTGCTGGTGAGAAGGTCAATAAAGCAAAGGGGTATTAAAACATACCAGAATTCACAGGCCTCATGTGCAACTTTATCTTCTTGATTCTTGTTAGCACCTAA
The DNA here is from genome assembly GCA_964058865.1 of Eleocharis quinqueflora. Classification (NCBI taxonomy): domain Eukaryota; kingdom Viridiplantae; phylum Streptophyta; class Magnoliopsida; order Poales; family Cyperaceae; genus Eleocharis; species Eleocharis quinqueflora. Next base: position 23,153 of record CAXKVX010001634.1, on the reverse strand, counting down.
GATAGTTTCAATTGTGTTTAGCATATGAGGTGTAAATAAGATTGTTTAACAAAAGAAAAAAGAATATAATTACATCAGTAATGAGAAAAGAAAATATGAGCATAATTGAAAAGACAGGTTCATTGGAACTAACAAACAATGAAGCTCTCTCTAGACATACTTGCAGGAAAGACATGTCTTGCAAAGGTGGTTTAGATGTTGTTGCAAAAAGGACAGTTGCAAAAGGTAATAGTAACTATTATAAAAGAATATAAGTTGATAGTGATGCCTACCTCCAAGAAGGATGGTCCAACCTCAATTAGTTGAAACCTTATCTATAGGGAGGAACGAGCAAAGCTAGTTAGCATTAGGTAGACCCAAATTTATGTATTGATACTCTTTACACTAATTAACAGGAATTAAGATAATTTCAAAGAAACTAGAGAAAGAAAAGTACTGTTCCTTTCTTGTGTATTGCAACTGATTCCTTAGAAGACCCCTAAATACTCTATGACAATTGAACAATGTTTAAACTATACAACAATTTGATACATAGAGAATAGATAGAGGGAGAAGAATAGATACAGGGAGAAAACCTGATTGAGTACGAAGTTCAATAAATTTGCTTTGTGCATATTTATGAAGCTTTTGCATATTATTCACACTTCCTGTTGCTTATCTAAACTGATCCTGCAATCACAGTTCTCTGCAAAGAAGAGATCTATAAATGATGTTTTATTTTTTCATGGGGTACTTCATATGTTACTTTGTCTATCCATTAACATTTAAAATATTTGCCAATATTATAATTATAAAGTACCTCTTTCAAGGCTTCAAGAGTTTTTTAATATCTTCAGCCAAGTTGCGTTGCTTCTTGCAACCATCTCCTTGAACTTTTCCTCATCTATCCATCATAACCTAGATGTGGATCCGACCAATGTGCAATATCAGTCCAGCAAGAACATGACAATACAAAAGAAGTAATAAGAACAAAATGCCTCCCATTTTTCTAGTTGTGATGTGCATGCATTTAACTTGTCAAACCAAATAATTATTCTATTCATGAATGCTGGTAAAATCGAGAATAATTTTTCATTTAAACAAACAAATATAGTTGTCTAAACTTATTATACGTGTACATAGATTAACTTCTATAAAATTATCAAAACAAAAAATACAAACAGATAGTAAGCTATAATATGAATAGTACAAAGATATACACTAGAGAGCAACAGAGTGTCACTGAAGCAATAGAGAAGTTATTTCAGCTAGCCTTACCAGTTGTATCATTTCTTCTTCTTACTCACCTAAAAAATAAATTATCTCAGTTAGATTAGTAGCCAAAAAATCATGAAACTAGTAAAGAGTAAAGAGTAAACAATATGCAGAGCCAGAGCTCAGGGCAGTGAGCTCTTGTACCTCTTTGGCAGAACAAACAATATGCAGTATTTCACAATTAGTGAAACTAGTAAAGAGTAAACATTATCAGAAAAAGAAAATAAATACGCTGTTACTTCTAACATTAACAAAAACACTAACTTCAAGAAGCAAGAGCTCGAAAACATTTCTATTAACTTTGAAACAAATTTCGTGCTGAACTGGATTGGTTTACTTCAAGCTTTCAACCATGGATTAGTCTCACAAATTTCAACTAATTTAAATTGAAATTGAACTAACTAAAGAGCTCATCTAAGATTTCAAATTCACATAAAACGCCCTTTTGAGCAATAATGTAAATTTCTATATGTGTCATTCTTACAAAAAATCATATAAGTGACAAAAAAAAAGTGTTAGTTATTCGAATTTAAGGAACTGAAACATGCCATCCTAGATTTTCCTTCTAATACTTTGAAAGAGAACAAGGTATCTGAGATAGTGAATGGGAGAGAAACAGAGAGATGAAGATACGCGAAGAGAGAGTGTAGATCCAACGCAGTGAGAAAGAGGAGATCGAAGATTGAGTAGAAGTTTGGCGATTGGAAGCGGCGTAGATCAGAGAAACACTCAGGTTCCCTTTCCTCGTTTTCTCCATTTCCCCTTTTCGCACCTCTCTCTTTTCATTTCTTTTTATTTTATTTTGTGATATTTTGGAAGAGAAGATAGATGAAGTTGGGATCAGATTATCAGAATAAGAAATGCACGGACTAAGTTACTTAGAAATTATTTTGGGCCAACTTTTCCTTTCGCTTCGTTTTCTTTCCGAATGACTAGAATGTAATTTGGGCCAAACATTTGCTACCGTCGAATAATTAGATGGATCGCAATTATGGACGCAATTAGTCCATTTTGCTGTAGTGCCTCTCATACTCTTCACACTACGCATACAAGTGCAGTAGGAGTCTTTTCAGAAAATTTCTCATGATATCAGAAAGATTGGAAAACAATATTTATCATAACTTAAAAAGACAGAACTTGGAAAGATAAGTCTTACATATCATTAGTTCATGAACAAATCTGCCATGCCTAGCAGCTTCAAGCTGCTGCTCAGGGGTTCAAGTAGAAGATCACCGTTTTAGTAATTGAAGTTTCTGCTAATGAGAACAAATTTGCCCATTGAACTAGTTTCTGTTAAACTGGAAATAGGCATTTCCTGTCGTATATTTAACTTCCAAATTTACTGTAAATATACCAAAAGAGAAAAGAAACAGTGACTGTGCACATCCAATGAATAATTAGGGAAATATATGCACAAGACAAATGGAGGGAGAAAAGTTGACTTCTTTTTTGAAGAAGTGGAAGAAGTGGAGTCTTTGCTCCAAGTCGCATTTAAATTTTTACCTAAAAATTCACAGAGTTGGATTTCAAATCTACGACCTCACTTTAGAAGAGCATTGATGAGCATTGATGTTAATCACTAGACCAAGAACTAGTTCTCGGGAGAAAAATTAACTGAATGAGTTTCTATGATAGATAGAGAATTCGAGAAAATGTATGTCCGAAAAAATGGCACTTACGAAAAGCAATTTCTAAAAACTAAAGGCGTCAAATAGCATATGAATGAAATCGAACCTGAGAATCAACACTGAAAAAAATCTAAAACTTATATTGAGGTCGATATTGTAGGAATCCAACAAAGCTTCTGTAAAAGCAAAGCTTTTTTATTGGGTACCAGTAAAAAGTTTCCAAGGCTATTCAAAAATAGAAACAACTGACAAACGATTTGACCCTCAAGCCCTTTATGAAACAATTAACAACCTGCATCTTTAGCAAGTAATAAAGAAAAAGGGGCCTTTATATAGGTGTCAGGTAGTTTGCATCTTTCTTGAACAACAGCAACTTCAAAACCCAATACAGAAACTATTTAGGAGGTAAGCTTATGCTGTACTCAAAATTCCTTTGCATAAGGTGATTCTGAAAATATCCCCGATTTGTCAGCGTAGTGGTTCAGAAGAAGAGTTGATTTATCATTTACTTTTCTATTGTCCTGGATCCAGGGCAGTTTGGTTTGCTTCTACTCTGGCCATCAGGATTCAAGGTGCAAGAGTTGCCAGGAGATTTCGAGCGAGTAAGGGATCAAATGCCTATTATTTTGGTGCTCTATCGATGTCCATGAAACTAAATTTTAATTAAATATTTTTAAATACTTAAAGATTAAAAATGATTGATTGAATATTTCATATATATCGTATTGTATATATATAAAAAATATTGCATCATTTCAATTTTATTTCTATAGTAATCAAGAGCAAACAAAATTCACGGTTCAAATTAGACAATTTAACCGCCTCTCTCGATGGTTATTTGAACGAAGTTAAAACTTTGCCATTTTTATAGACATGCGTTTAGAATGATTTAAAATACATCTAACGATTTATATTTCAAAATTTAAGCACAAACAAGAAACATGCACGACAGACATTAATGGACATGGACACCGGATCTCTCCTCATAAAATATATATTGCAGTCTATGGATTTCGAAATGAAAAAATGATTTTACATTATATACTGGCAAATCTTGAAGGCTAGATGCAAATTCTTATTTGCTGATAATTTAGTTTGAGGTCAGGAGGTACTTGAGAAAAAGCAAACTATATATATGTTCGCTGTTGTTCATGAAGCAAGGATGCTACAGTCTATGAAACCTGGTTTTCAGAGAAAATACATAATCCCAAAGGGATCTGCAGCTATTTTATATGATCAAAATGGTAAAATGTTCTCATGCTGGGCCTGGCAGCAAAAAGCACAAGATCCTTTCATGATGGAAACCTCGGCGTTGTTCCATTCTATTATTGCGGTCGACAATTTACGCAACTTATTTTCTCAACTTCATGTCTTACAGATTGTTTGTTACTGGTAAAAGCGGTTAATAATAGATGTTTGCAGGAAAATCCGTCCTCGAGATCAACTGCACTGCTGCAGAAATGCACTGAAATGAGAAAGAAGGGCTTCGCACACTGGTTTGGAAAATGAAGATATTTCTGCGCCTAGCTTTGTACGGCAAATCTGATAAGTGTTGTATGCTTTCATCTTTTGGGGTGCTTTCTTTTAACATGTTTAAACTTTCTGATGTAATTTTGTGAACTCATATCTGTAATATTCTGATGTACATTTCTGATGTTTAAACTTTCTGATGTAATTTTGTATGCAACTCCTAACTTTTCATCACAGGACAGTGAACAAACACACCCTTCCTAAGATATAATTTATCTTTTACATCATTTAAAATTCATGAAATGAATATATAAAACATTCCAATTCATCATTTATTTCCTTTGTATTTCAGATCAAAAGTCATTTTCTCACGCTTAAATATATCTATCAAATAAAAAGTCTGGGTTCAAGTACAAAAATACCCACAAGGATAAAGTTGAGAGAATTCGCGTAAGAGGGCAGATTTTTTGTCAAAATATTTGATACTAGTTTAAAATCATCACTAGATCAAGAGCATCGGATTGTTTTAAAGGACAAAAAAAGTAATATTACGTGAACAAAATTGGCTTCTTTAAAATTGCATTGGATTTCACCAAAAGGATCAGTAAATAGCATCGGATTTCAGTAGGACAGAATCATATTGAAGATACAAATAACGTGATTAGGCTCTAAAATTGCAACAAATGAAGAAGAATCAAAGAATATAAGACTTGACGAATCACTTAGTCAACAATGAGTTTAAAAAGGATATTACATTTCTTTTCCTATAAATTTTGATTACCAAAAATTGATTTTCTAATCAAACTTGCAATCTGATTGCCAGATCTGGAAGCACCAACAATCGACCAAGCTCTATATTTGAATTGGTTTCTCCTCATCAGAAACAAAACCAAATCATCAAATAATTAAAAATTCTCACTAAGTTCCAGCATCTATACTTGCCTTGTTCTGTACATGTTCCCATCTCAGAAGCATGCAATATGCTCCTTTCAACGGAAAATAACTAAAAAGGTACTACATATGGCAACTGGTACATGTCCAACTCAGACACGTAAGTAGCCCATGTTTGAAAAGGAGGGCCCACCATACCATTCCTGTGACCCAACAACCCTTCACCAGTATTGCACTTGGAAGGCGACTTTGAGAGCCAATCCTCTCCTTGCTCATTCTCGACCCTCCTTTTCTTAGCCCCAGACATCAGCCAATCTAGATCATCACCGTCTTCCTGAAACTGGTCTACCACTTGAGGTTTCCAGTTAGTGATCAGGTCCTCAAACAGTTTGTCAGCCTCCTTCCTCTTGCTTTTTTTAGAACTGGAATGCTTATGGTGGTGCTTTGATTCCCTTTTCGCTCCAGCTTCTGATATACGACCAGATAAGCATGGCTCATCTGTTGCAACAGGTGGTATGCCTGGTACAACTGATCTCCTATCCAGCTTCAAGCCATGTGCAGACCTTCCATCAACTCTCTGCTTTGCATTCAACGCTTGCTGAAACACTGGAGCAGGTTTTGATGTTCGAACAGGCTCTGCTTTGACATCCCTTGACTTCAAATTTAAGGGCTGGACTGGGTCTTGTATGAAATCTTGATTAATAGCAGGTGATACTGTCACATCTCTCAATTTAGGTGTTGTTAAAGGTAGTGGCTTCTGAAATGCTTCTTTCACGTTCGAAACTTGGGTCCGAGCACAAGGTTCTAGTGTTGCCTTCATCCAGTGTCCTTTATACACACTCCTAGAACTGGATGGAACCAGCCCAGTTTCTGATTTCCAAGCACCCTGTGGCTTTGGTTGTCCAAAATTGCCATTTGCCTTTGGCACAACCTTAGGAGCATGGGAAAATACCTCTCTTGGCTTTGGGATGACTGATTCTATTACTACTGGCTCCTTTGACTTTGGAATAGGTAGAAGAGGGGCTCTTGTCTTTAAGTTTTGCAGTGGTACCAATTCCGCTTCAGATTTTTGTAGTGCTGAAGAGGTTCTTGGTTTCAAGGCTTGCAGGACGGAAACCTGTTCTCTCACTTTTGAGCCTTGTGGAACTGAAACCGGCTCTCTATTGTTTTTGGCTTGTAATGTTGGTGCTTGTCCTCTGGATTTTGCAAGTTGTGGCGCTGATAGTGTCCCTTTTGGTATGAAAGTTTGAGGCTCAGGCACGACGCTTCTTGATTTTGATTGCAACTTGATCCGGATTGTGCTTCCTATATATTAAAAATAGTACAAGCAAAAACAAGGTAAGGATATAAAATAACCCTGAGATGAGAAACAATAAATAAAAATTCAAAAAAGATGGCCAACAATCTAACAGAAAGGCCTCTATGGGTACATGGAATTTTAAGGTTTCCTAAATGCATTTCAAGATTACCAATAAAAAATCAAAATTATCGGGATGGTACCCACAAAGTAACATTAATGATCAAGTTGATTAACATCAATTATCACATCAGATAACAGGAATTTCATCATACCACTATTTGTAAGACTGGGGCTGGGGCTTGGCATGCAGCCTGAATTTCTCCTCTTGCTACTATCTTGAGATCTCTCAGGAGACTCACAGTGAGCAGGCCCAACTGCATTTGGTTGGCCATGCTCCTCTGTCAAACCACTGTTACTATTCTCCAGATGTTCATCCCTTGGTTTCTTTGACTTGTGGCAATGTTGGGAGCGGTCATGTTTCTCCTTAGGTTCAACAAAACCAAGCTCTTCATACTTTCTTTTCAGACTCTTCTTTAGGTCTATGGACAGATCCTGTTCCTCGCCAGATCGTTTCTCCTTCTTTTCTTTCTTCCTTTTCTCTTTCTTTTCACGCTTCCTCTCCTTCTTAGCTGCCTCTTCTAACCTTTCCTTCTCTTTCTGGAGCTCAACCAGATTAATCGTCAGTTCCAATTCAGAACCAGACGACAGGAAAGTAAAGCAGTTGCATGTAAAAACCCACTGATTGCATTCTAAATCTCATTTTTAATTACATTTTATATAAACAAATGTTCAAAAAATTGTTTTAATGTTTACAACAGAAATATAACCAATTCCATTTCGTGTATACAATAACTTTGTTGCCAGCCATAGGTCAGTTTCTGAATCTCTAAAATGTGCATTATGGAGAACACTAAACCTAATAATAATTTTATACACTCTGAATCCAATTTCGGAATTATTGACAATTAAACAGATACCGCACTCCCCTTTTTCTCAAATTCGGAATCGATAAAGCAGTAGCACCAAAATATCAAACGAACCTTTATCGATTCGATCTCAGCCTCGCCTAAGTAGGGAGGAGGGTAGGGGAAGCACCGCGACATTGCTCAAAACAAATCGATCCGAATCCGAATCGGTTCAAAGCTCTCAAAATCCCGCTCGAAAACAGCAGTGCTTCTCCAACGAAAAGATCTGCTGTCTTGAGAATTCGATTTTGAGAGATTCGGCGCCTCTAGTTTCTAGATCTAGAAGGGGCGAAAGAGATAGACAGAAAGAACCCTAGATCGATAAATGCAGAGGTTATTTATAGCGGGGTTGATGCGGTATGATGTCTCCCGCAGGGTTAACTTGTTCCGTCAATTTTGGCCACTAATTGGTCGCAGATTCTGAAATATAGGGGTTGACGCGGTTTTTGGTCGACCAATTATGACTGACTTACAAAAAAACAATGATCCGCGGGACCTCAAATGATAGAGACAGTCAGACAGGAAACGAAATCCTCTGGAGCTCCAGAGATGAAAAGTTTCGATGTGAATCGTCAGATTAGAAATTAACGGTCTTAATTAATAATATCAAAAGTCTCCTCTGAATCATATTATTGACGTTCGAGCGTTGATCTTTCATCCGACAGTTCATATTAGCTCTCCTCTCTGAGGGAACTTTTTTCTCTCTGGATACGGTTCCGTCAGACAGACTCAACATAGTCACGTGTAACAGGCTTTGGTGGGCATTTGTAGGGCCCACTCTCTGACAAATGTATGTATATGGGCCTTATTTATTTTTTGGGCTATCTATTAAAAGCAACAACAATAAGAGCGGAGAAGGCCACTTTTTTTTTTTTTTTTTACATTCTTTGTTATCAGGGACGACTGGGCTTTCAATAGTTAATTTCACCGTAATGCAGCACAAAAGATTGATAAAAACAAGAATATCCAACCTATTAATAGCTCCAATTTTAGAAAATAAACAAACTGAGAAGAGAAGAGAAGAAGAAGAATTATCTTAATTTCTAATTATTATTTGGGCATTCTATAGTGCATATAGTATCTATGGTCCACCATGTGTGTGTGTGTTTTTTTTTAATTTGAGTTATATATTTGAAGTACGTCTAAGTTTGCAATAGTTACTGCAAACGGGCTTCACTTCCTTGAAAAGAGGAGTTTTTCATGCAACCTGGAAACTTAGGGAATTTTTTTTTCGTACCACCTAAAAGTTAAAAAATTTGGATTTTGCCACTCAAAATGCTATTCTTGTCTAATTGCCACTCTAAAACAACACCCCCTCTCTAAATTGCCACTTTTTTCAAATAAATGTTATTTTCTGCAAAATAAAACAACAAAAATTATTTTCTAACCAAATTGCCCTCGTGCCAACCCAGTTCAAATATGTAACTAAACTAGATCAAATCGAAAATCTATTCGATTCAATCAGAGTTTGAACACGGACCCATCGTCTTGAACCCTAGTAATCCTAAACTGATAGACTGTACCCATTAACCATTAAACCTAAATTGGAACCAGTCTTAACTGGTAGACTGTACCCATTGATCCAGTAATCCTAATCAAAACAGACACTGTAACCCTGAAACTTTTATACTAGTCACTATACCTTCAACTGTATAAAGCCTATTAAAAAAATCAATAGAAGTAGTAAGCAATACCAGTCACAAAAACCCTATCAGTAACAAAAACATATGTACCAGATGAGAGTAACAAAAACACTAATTGAGTCTCAGTTGGTACACAAAAATGATTAAAATCCTTTCAAATCAAGCAATAAATTGATTAAATTCCAATATTGTTCTTCTATTATTAGCACATTTGTAGAGGACTCTATTCAGATTCGAATCTGATTTGCTCACGAGTCATAAAAGCTTATTCCCACAATTACAAGGAACAATAGGCAGGAAACCGTCACTGGACATGGCGGTGCTGGCGGTCACCACTGGCATGCTGGGCGTCTCTAGATCAGATGAGAAGAGGAAGGTGGTGGGATGGGAAGAGGCGAGTTGGACGAGAGAGAGAGAGAGGAGGAGGAAAGAGGTGTTGGTCGTCACTGAGGGAGAGGGAAGATTCTAGGGTTCTTGTTGTTCTTCGTGACTGAGGGAAAGGGAAGAGATCTACTAACGATTCGATCTGGATCTCGAACTGAGTGGGACTCGATAAGTAACAACGCTTATTTCGGTTGGCACGAGGGCAATTTGGTCAGAAATTAATTTTTGTTGTTTTTATTTTGCAGAAAATACTATTTAATGAAAAAGGTGGCAATTTAGGGGGAGGGTGCCAATTTAGAGTGGCAATTAGACAAGAATGTTATTTTGGGTGGTAAAATTCAAATTTCCTATCTTTTGAGTGGTACAGAACAAATTTTTTCAACTTTAAACTCTTTTTACTAGTACGATAAGACCACTTTACATAATTACATCCAACCTGATCGAAAAGTTTGACGGTGACAGTATACATTGTCTAATCTTGTGCACCCACATTGGTTCGCAACCCGATTCATGGTTCTGATATCATTTTTGTTTCAAACCCAATGCAGCAATCGAAGGGTAAATGAGGTCTTTTTGCAAGAACTGCTTGGGCAGCTAATTTTTTTTGAAGTGTAGGTTTTCCCTACATAATTTTTATTTCGCTTATTCATTGTTTACAGATGCGATCGGATACAAAAAAGAAAAGAAAGAAAAGAAAAGAAAAATAGGAGAGGAAAAGAGAGGAATATGGATCTGAAAAGGGTTAATGAGCTACAATGCTATATTCCTATTCTAGTGTTGTAGCATGTGTGCTGAAGTTTATCCGAGGCTCGGTTAGCAGTGGTTCATCCACATCGATATGATACTTTTGATCTGTGTAATGACTTGTGCTTGGGATCGCGATGTTTCTTTGAAAATTCGGTTGTTTCGTTCTTTCCATATCGTCCATGTGGTGGCGTGTATGAAAGTGCCCCATCTTTGTCGCTTCTCCTCTGTCATATGGCTATTTTTCTTGTTCCATAGTTCGTACATGTCGTTGGTCCTGGAGAGACCATGTCGAATGTTGTGCCAGATGTTGGACGTGTAAGAGCAAGCAAGGAAGAGATGTTCTTGGATTTCCAGGATGGATTCGTTGCACATGACACAACGGTCTTGGTGTGGACATTCTCGTTTAGCTAGAAGGTCACCCGTCGGGAGGCAGTCCTTTAGTAGAGTCCATGTAAATATTTTGACTTTTAATGGCGCCTTTGTGTTCCAAATGAGTTTATATTCCTTAGATAGTTCTCCTAGATTGATTAGACGTTTGTATGCTGATTTGGAGGAATAAAGTCCTGTGGCTGTCAGGTTTCAGGTGGCGTTGCCTTGCTCAGATTGTTGTGACACTGATCATATGAAGCATTTGTATGGCATAATGTCACGGATGAAGAACGAAGGGTTGTTAACGATCAGGAGGTCTGCTTGGTCATCATGAATTGTTGTAATGTTGTAGTGCTGATGTATAAAGTTGGCGAGGAGGGATTGGTTGTTTTGCGTGCGGATTTTCCAACTCCATTTTAATAATAATGCTATGTTGAAGGTGTCACACCCCAGAAATATTAAGTAGCTTAGAGGTGTTAATCCCGCCACGTGCACTTGTTTACAAGTACACGAAAGGCTTAATTTATTATTATAGAACGAGGTGATCTTAACAAATTTTATATAAATAGAGGAACAGCACACACAGTGATCACAATACATGAACATCCAACATCCAAATTTATATATATACATATATATATATTAATAACGGTGCCCTTTTTAAAATTTACAGCGGAAGCTAAAGAAATATAAAGTACACACCAAGAGATCGGTCTCACCAAAGGACATGAGTCCGATTCTCGCTAACCTACTACAGACTACTCCTAATCAAACGAAATAAAGAAACAAATCAGACTGAAGGTCTACAAAACGGAAGGCACCGAGACTCCATCCTAGCGCTCTCCTCTTGGACTTCAAAATAGCTCCTGCTCCTTACCTGGACCCCACAACCAACCGTGGAACGTGAGATAAAAATCTCAGTGTGGATTAAGGTCCAGCCTTTGGGTTTATATCCGACTCGGGTTGGACCAAATTACATTTAGAAAGAATTTATCTTACAATTAAATCACTACACCTTAATGTGTTCAAATGAACCAAAATTCCGTTTTATTACTCAACATGTATCAGAAGAGACGAAACGAAAATAAACCCAAAAGTTGTATGAGGAGTAATAATATACTATAAATAATATGAGAAGATATCAAGCTCCCAGTCAAATGATCAGACGGTCAAATTTAGAAACCCGGGTTGTAGGACATCAGGATTCGCCCCTTAGGCGTGGGGCACTATACAGCAGCCCTCGTAACCTAAGGTTTTGTTTTAGGCTTGGGGCACTATACAGCAGCCCTCGTAACCTAAAACGAATTCTGAGTTTCCAGAACGAAACGCCCTGGTAAAGCAGAGCGGCTACAAAAAGCACACACTCGGTCAAAGAGCGAACCGAGATGCCTACCCTCACAGAAAGAGAATAATACAAAGAAAACACTCGGTCTCAGTCGTCATACGGAAATAAGGAACCGACTACCCGTTTGAAAAGAATATAATAAAAGGGAACTCCCTGTACTAGTTAAAGCCAAGGGGAGCCCCAGACTTCCTCTGTACCAACCAGGGGCCAAAAGAGGAAGACCTTCGAATATTAGGAGATCCCGAAATATCGGCTAATGAATAATATAATAAAGAACGGAATAGCTCCAATACGCCACATATGACACGCATACTCTAAACTGAGAAACCGAACCTTAATCACTCAATTGAGAAGATATTATAATACTAATTACTAGTAAGGATATTGAAAAGAAAACTCTCTATCCGGCACTACGAGCCACCAAGTGATGGACATCGTTGGTGAGAAGTGATCGCGTGTCCTTAAAGACATCCCGACGAGTGGATCCCACGGGCATTGAGCTTGCGTACGTAATCCAACCGTCACGATGCCCCCAGACTACACCCAATCTAAGTCTCACCGGCCCGACACTCATCACTCCCGACGAAATACATATAGTATTGAGATACGCATTCTACCTATAAGTATTCTAATAGCTATACAATCCGTATATCGGATCTTACATGCAATTATGAGATGCACATGACATGCAATGCAGGTTGGTCTAAATTTATGGTACAGTTACCGGCCTGCATAAATGACAGTTCAAGTTCTACGGGCCTGATTAATAGTTGTTGGAAATTTTGGTACCGCAGTTCAGTTTAGGTAGGTCAGGTAAGTCCTAGTTATAAAAGAAAGGGATATAAACCCCAGGAACCACACCTGAGATAGCTGGAGCGATACGCAAGATCGACTCTACTCAAGGGGAAGCTCTGAAGCGTCTGCGCCTGTATCAGCGTCGACAGTGTCAGTAACGGCCTCGTCTCCCGCGAGTGGATACGAGTCGGCTAAATCTCCTAATTTAGTGATCGGATCGTATTTAGTTAAATTGAACATTTGAGTTTAAAAATCTAAGCGTTTGAGACGTCCTTGATGCTCCTAACTTAATTTAATTGTCATTTTTACTTAGTCAAAGTTTCCGTGCAGGGTCCTTGCTGCACGGCTAGTGGATGTGAATTATGTATCTCTGTTCCTTTGTTAAATGTTGTGTGAGATTCTAAGTGTTCTACTACTTCCCATTTATTTGACGTCAGGACGATATGCTACAGAACATCAATAAAGAATAGCACGAGGAAGACATGTTATAAATTCAACCACTTTTAGTCGGACTTTTAATTAAATTAAGCAAAGAAGGAAATAAAATGTTCTAATAATTATAGATGCATATTATTGTGCTTATAGAGAAATTGATCAATATATATTGTTAGGCATGTAAATATTACTTAGTCCATTTCTGTCGCTAGTGTGTGATATTTTACTAATATATATATATATATATACATTATATTTTATTATTTAATTAATAATGTTATTATAATTAATCAATTAACTTAGTCGTCACGTATAATTGTATGTCAAGTGTCAATAGGTCAGACGCGTTGTCGTTCCTAAACAACTATCCTACTATATAGCTATGTCATATATCATACGTTATATGGTTTAGTGCTAGATATAGTATAGAAAAGTACATAAAAACACAAGTTGGTTAATTTTAATTAATTATTGGTTTGTGTTAATCCTGGAGTGGGATCAGAAGTCCGTACTCGTGCGTCATAGCCGAAGCTCGTGCTGCACGGACTTATGGTCGTCATTTCCCAATTATACCCTTCTCGGTCCTTTTCTTACTCGGTCTAGTTACTAAATATCCTGGGCCGGGTCGCTAATTTTGTAATATCTGTATATACCCAACTCGGCCCAATTAGGGCCCAAGCCCAATAATATTTAGAACTATATATTAATCATGAACCTTCCAATTTTATCCTTGTAGTATCTGTTTTTGATTTATTTAAGGGTCCATTTGCTTATAAGCTCAAAAGCCCAGTTTTCCATTTCTAGAGATCCTTTTAAGGCTAGCATGATTTCGTAATGCATAGTACTTTTACTGGGCCAGTTGTTACCTCTGGCCCAGCTTCGACCCTCACGACAAAACATACGCAGTCACAGTAAGGATCAGCACAACAACAGGGGACACCAGGGCTGGTACATACTGGTATCGACCGGCTTAGGTTAACCGTGATCCTAGACAACCAGAGCCCTACAAGTTGACATGGCCCCTATAGTTAAACCAACCCGATGTTCACCCTTAATAGGCACAACTCAGACGTATAGTCTATTTCGACTAGTAGAACAACTTCAACAAAAATACACCCAATTATTCCATACCCGAATAAGCAAAAATTATCAGGTAATCACAAGTAATGATATACTATTAACCCAGTATCACCGTACTGGCACCCGAGTCCTAGCACAATTAAGGGTGGTGCCAGTAATACTACTAAGAAACCAAAATAAGCAAGTCACAGCTCAGAGCAGCACAATGCTCATAAGAGTATAAGCAGAAGCAAGCAATCAGTATAATAACACAAAGCTAAGCACAACAAGCATTCAGCATCAATAACGCAGGGCAACACATAGTAAAAGAAATCGCACTAAGGGTTGCGGTGTTTTACCAGTAAGGGCAAAGGAGTAATACGAGACAGAAGCAACAAGACAGCACCACCACCTCTATGGGCTTCCTCTTTTCCAACCCCTTTCCTTTGCCTTTGTTCGATTAATAGAAGAATATCAGTAAACGATTTACTATAGTGGCTACTACTCAGCACATGAGCAAGTCGAACGAAGGGAGGAAAAACGAGGCATAGGGTCGCGTTTTATAGTCAGAGAGAAGCTGAGGTGGTGGTCGAGGGTAAGGGTCTCGAGACGTGACAGTGAGTCAGAAAGAGGGAGACATGAGCAGAGATTTTCAAGGAATAGCCGAACGGAGTCGTGCAGCGCGAGCCAACTGGAAAGAGGGAATGAGGGACCGAGAGTGACATTGGCACAGAAATGGTACGGAGCTGGGACCGATTAGAAAGGTAATTAAGGCGAAACAGAGAGAGTGGTACGAGAGTAAAAATCGACAGAGAGAGGGGATTAGATCGGGATGAGAGGGAGACAGAGGAATTTAATTGGTGGAAGAAAGAAATTGTCAAAAGAAAAAGGAAGACATTAATGAGATGGGAGAGATTTTAGTGCCAGCAGGGGGAGAGAGAGGCGCAGCACATTAAATGCGCGAAATGGGAGAGCTGGGTCCGTAGGAATTAAGGGAGAGAGAGAGGTTTTCATGCTCTAGGCTGGCCCACATTCTTTTTCTGTAACTCCTCTGGTGCAGTCATTTGTATAACATTGCCTCTTTACAGGTTTGATGAATCATTTTGACCCGTTACACCAAATCGTGGTGCTTTGGTAATAAGGCGTCATAGGTGAATGAAGAGAGTGTATTAGAGGCAGAGGTGTAGAGTGGCGCGTGCTCCTAGGTGAATTCATGATGCATGAGTGAAATAATAGAGGGAAGAAATTAAAAGGGTGGGGAGAGGGTTAGCGTGGCACTAGGGGAGAAAGGAAAAGAAAAGAAAGGAAAGGAAGAGAGAGAGAAAGAATAAAGGGGGAATTCTAGGTGGTTTTAAATTAGAATCCGTGGACGATTTTGCGCAAACCAAGCCGGTTTTGGTAATGGTTCGTATTTGGCCGAATCCGTACTGGCCATGGTGTGGCAAGTGGCTCAGCTGTGGAGGCCGGGTTAATCGACTCGTTGCATGATTCATTATTTATTTTATTGGTTAAGGTTATCTAATTACAAGCAATTAATTAAATGACTAGAATTTTAGGTGTACCTACAACTTTTATTTAATGTGAAAATTTATTCTTAGATATATTTAATTTTATTTAGGGTGTTTGTTCCATTCATTTGATTTATTTATTCACAAGATTTCGGCTTAAACTTCCTTTTGTGTGAAATTGGTATCCCTCACTTTAACCAATTCCAATTGTTTAACTATTACCCGTCAAATTTTACTATTAATTTGTTATTTTTAAACTGTCAAGATTTTACGGGTTTCACAGAAGGTTCGAAGATCAAGTACTCCTAGTCCGCCATTTTCCTTAGGTAAGCATACAGTTGACCAATTGATAAGGAATCCTCCTTTTGAGGGAGCTGTTTGACCAGTCCAGAAAAAAACGCATTTTTGTCCTTTCAATGTGCTTTATAAGCCAAGCCGGGAGTTTGAAAGCCACCATAAAGTGAAACGGCAATGCATTGATGACTGAATTGATGAGGATCAGCCTCCCTCCTTTGGATAGAAATTTCCCTTGCCAGCATTGTAGTCTTTTTTGTACGGTTTCAAGTAATTGCAGGTACATTTCCTTTGTTGGTCCGGTGATAGACAGAGGAAGTCCTAGATATTTGATGGGAAAACTTTGTGTTGTGCACTCTAGTATGTCCTGAAAGACCATTGAGAGGTGTTGTGGGATGTGTATAGATACAAAGGTGCTTTTGGAGGGATTTAAATATAGCCCCGAGATTTCTGCATAAGTCGTTATAATTAGTTCAATATTGTAGAATGAGGCATTAAGGTGTGTCAAAGTAGTAGTCAGATGATCTCAGTTTATCGAAGTGATTAAGAACATTTGATTTAGATTATAAAAATCATTATATATCATATGCAAGATGACCCTTATAATTTAAATAGGAAAGCTAATCAACATTGATTTTTTTATTTATTTCCTATGACTTTTTTAGAATAAAATGTTAGTAATGTGTACCTAATCAGAAAAATCAATTTATTTAGTGAATCACATTATTAAACATATAAAATTGACGAGTATTTTACAACAATCAATGTTGTTATATAATTGTCTATGTAAAATATGCTTCACAATAAACATATAAAATTGATGAGATCGAGTAAGATTTCGAATCGTCAAGTTCCGACAACTTACAATCATGGGTCAGATCAGGCAAGATCCGGTCAGAGTTTGAATCGAGCATCGTCGAACTTTTTCGAGTCTTGGAGTCGAATGAGATCGAATCAGATTCGAATCCTCGCACCCGCCGGACTAAAATCCTGACTCCGTCCTTGAACCCCATGAGTACATACATCAGGCTGAAAAATACAAGAACAAATTTAGAGGTAATACCAGAAATTATCTTTTCTATCTTTGACCATTTGAAAAAATGACCTTTCTGCCCCTCTTAAACAATGCAATTGGATAATGGTTACATGGTTAGCCAGGAAACCTGGTTCTGTGGATTGCAATTCGAAGTTTGGACCACCATATTGCAGGCTTGCAGCTTTAAACACATCATGGTAGTTTTGCGTCTAATTTTCTTTTTATGTTAAATTTTGCATCAATATATGTATATTGCTATCAAGTAAGATTGAGAAAAATGTTTGCTTTAATGAGGTTTATTGCACTGATGGACCCCTTGAACAGAAATGAGTTACAGTAGGTGTTGGTTTGAACTTAAATTTGTCACTGTTAACTGTTGGTTGAATGGTTTAAATTGGTTTTCTTCAACATCAACAAAGTAAGTAAAAGATCGTAAATTACGCCTTGTAGTTAATACCCTGAACTTGGTCAGTTTTATGTAATGAAATACATCATTGGAGACTTATCAAGGGAAGAGAAGTTTATATTCTTTCCCTTCAAACAAGAACAATAGACTTTAATTAAAGTTCAATTTTAAAAGAAAACAACAACAACAAAAAAAAACATAAAGCAAAATATAGAATGAAAACCATAGCTTAATTGCACGTCGATCACCACCTAACAAAATATCTTACTCAAAATTACGATTAATAGTCGTGTCTTAGAATGCAATAAAAATATGAAATGCATGGATACCATAATATGCTGTGAATGTGACGCAGCTAATTAAGTAGTGCAAGAACAGTACTATCAAATAGCTGTTTTGTTAGTTTAATTTCTCAATTTATGTATATAATATATGTTTTCTAAAAGTAAAATATGCAAGCTAAGTGCAAAATCCCATGTATGCAACATGAATTACACAAAAGTAAACAACTATTTGTGTTTTCGTCATTTTCTGTTTTCACTGTTACTTTGTTTTTTTCTATAAAAGATAAAGCCTATTAAAAAACACCTTTTTAGATATCAAATTTTCAAGACGAACTCTCCCCAACCATATCCCTAAAAGCCCAAGAAACACTTTGCACTCCTAGCTACATATATAAACAAGGTTTACCAGAATTGCAAAAGGCCGGATGTATGTATTGGGCTTTACAAGCTCAACCAAACAATTTAATCAACAGATTTCGGAAACTTCAGCTCACGAATCAACACAGGCCACCTTATTACCATCCATCTTATCAGGAACCAGAAGTGCTCTAACAACTAACATAGTAACATGCATGCATCATGCCAGCATTGCCATTACACAACAAATTGAAGTGTGAAAACCATGGCAACAAGTTTACATCACATAAACGTCATCAAACGAGCAAAAGATGGTTCGAATGGGAGATAGATTTGAAGGAGAGGCCCCCCTCCCCTCTCTCTCTCTCTCTCTCTATTTGTTTGTTGTTGGGTTTTCTCTTTTCAGGTTATCCCACGTGTAATGGGCACTATCTAATTTTGTGGCCCCTAACCTAGCAATTCATCCTTTTCTCTCTTTCATCATCTCCACCTCCTCTCTTCAACGTACTCTCCACTGTACATTTTTTTTTTCTTATTAGTTTCCCTTTTTAACTTTTTTAAGTTGGCCGTATATATGGTGATTAAGTGCATGGGTACATTTAATGATTTAATGAAATTGATCTTTAATTTGTCTATTCGTTTCTTAATTTAATGATATTTCATAAAACTGATTATAATAGTTTTCTTTAAAAAGCTTTAATCATTGTCATTCCATTTTGGTTGCCAATTGGTTACAGGAAACGAATAGACGCATGCATTTGTAGCCTCCAACTGTTGCCTAATTCACTCCATTTGTAGGCACCACATGTTGGTTGTTGTCCCATTTTAAAGAAGCATCATACGTATATGAACAATTATTACAAAAAGAATAAAAAACAAAACTATATATACGTATAAAGGAGCTACTTAAATTTCCCTCCAGTTAGAGTACACGATGGTACTCTTTGGCTTAATTATATTATTACTGCCTCCATACACAAAATACACAAAATCTTTTTTTTTTGAAGAAAGTAGGCATTGCCTACTTAAAATTTGCATTAGAACAAAGAAAAGTTACATTATTTATGTACAAGAATCTCTAGTAGCGAGAAATTATTATTATGAATTTACAAAGCTAAAGGATTTCCTAGAATATTAGTCCAATGACGCGACTCGTGTAGGATTTCCATTGATATGAGAAATGTTGGCCTTGTTTTGGATGTGAAGACTCGTCTATTCCTCTCTTTCCATAAGCACCATAGCGTTGCTAGCATCGTGGAAAAAAATACACAAAATCAAACAGACAAACATATATATATATATATATATATATATATATATATATATATATATATATATATGAGGAGGGATCCGTAGCCGTCAAACTTCCAACCGCTCGCAACCGCTCGATGGTAGCAAATGTAAATGGCCGATCCGGACCGTTGAAAACATTCTCCATATTAATATAGACTTGGAAACCAAATTTTACATTTTTTTGATTTTTTTTACTATTTTATCGGATGGATTGAAAATTTATTTATCTAATGATTTACAAACATCCAATTTTCAATCCGTCCGATAAAATAGTAAAAAAATTTCAAAAAATATAAAGTTTGGTCTTGAAGTCTAAATTAGTATGGAGAATGTTTTCAACGGTCCGGATCGACGATTTACACTTGGTATGATGGAGCGGTTGCGAGCGGCTACAGATCCTTCCTCTATATGTATATACATATATATATTTTCCGATTTACATTTTATAGAATTATATAGCATTATGTGGTTGGGCTAGTACTGTCATAAGCAACTAAACTGGATGCAAAATGAAAATGTATACATGCTCAGGAAATTAAAATGCGCTGTGACTAAGTATCTCCAGCTTTTAGAAATGGAGACGCATGTGAGAAAATCTAGTGGAGTGTGCTTAGTCTTTGCTATGATTATTGGTTCCTTTTAACACCCATTTGCTCCTACAAAGGAATCCTTCAAAATTATTATCAGAACTTTATTATCCATTAACCTAAACCCTAAATATCTAATTATTAGTCCTTAATTAACGAAATTACTTGAGAAAACTTCTAGTGGCTAATTATCTTATGACAAAAGATCCGACCCAATAGCTACCATTTTGTGCATGAATCATTTTGTTCTGTAATTTCTCGGAAAATTGTTGATGCATCATGCATTTTAAACATGAGAGAGAAGGTATGCATAGTATTAATTGTATTGTAATATATTCATGGCTTCCTGTTGAAGTGATGCTATTGTACTTTGTCACAAACTTCTATGGTGCTCGTGGGGCTATCTATCTATCATTGCTCAGGATTCGAAAGGTTGTTGGTGTAACCTGACGTTTGCATGACGTAAACACAAATTCTTGGCCTTCTCTCCATTTGTTTCTAAACTAGAGAAAACTTGATTACATCCAAGAATTTCAATATTTCATTTAATTAAAAACTTTTAATATTTTTTTACACTTTTTGAAAGATCCAATAAATATTTTAAGATATCGAAATTTAGAGGACGCATCCAACTGATGCATCCTGAAATTAAACCCTCTAAAAGACACACCTACTAGATTCATTCAGGGGGCGGAGTCAATATGAGTCAGAGGGAGCAATTGTCCCCCTCAGAATTTTTTTTTTTGCAAAATGTATCTTGTATATTTATATAATTGATTTTTTCCCCAAAATATGCTTATAATTTGTTTTTAGAATATACCTTATTTTGTCTTCCTGGAAAAAAAATCCTAAAGCTTGCCCCTCTGGTGAAATTCATCCTTTAATAAGTTTATATTTTTGTAACATGTTTAATTCATTCATGGTACTGAAATTGTATGAAACATAACTATCTTAATTTCTTTACTGGAATTTGTCCTTTATTATTGTGATATCTTAAATCATTTACAATGTAAACATTTATGAAAAAATTGTAATATATATTCAAATTCCAATGAATTTGAATCTAGTTTTTCCCCTTCCATAGACAATTATTTAAGGACTAAAATTAAATTAAAATAATATCAATGTTCTATGAGTTTCTAAATAAGAAACTATTACAACTCTATCAAGTAGCAGCATGCATGTGTTTTGTAGGAGGTTTTTTTTTTCTTCATTGTCCGTAGACTTACAACACGCATTCACAAACAAATCAGAAAATAAATTTGAAAAAACTCCTTAAAATAGTTCCGAACGGTGTTTGAACCTCATACCTCCTTCATTAAAATTTTGTGTCTTATCACTATACTAGATAGTGCTTGACATGTGTTATCTAGGAGGTTAACAAGCACACATAGATTCTCCATTTTGTTAAAAGTGGAGGTAGCTAGATTTGATATGATATGTCAAGTATGGCGTGGTTTGTCGACTTCGTGTAGTTTCCCATTACATTAGGCATGCATTATCGATTCAAGTCCCTTTGAAAGTTGCATATCTATAACTTCAATCATTAGGTTAATTAATCAATC
Source organism: Eleocharis quinqueflora (assembly GCA_964058865.1). Taxonomy (NCBI): domain Eukaryota; kingdom Viridiplantae; phylum Streptophyta; class Magnoliopsida; order Poales; family Cyperaceae; genus Eleocharis; species Eleocharis quinqueflora. Next base: position 1,538 of record CAXKVX010001634.1, on the reverse strand, counting down.
AGTTAACTATTTTTCCTTTTTGCCTTTTAATTTTAAATAAGGTTTTGACATCGTAAAAGTAAGACTTGTCCTCTTTATCGAAGATTATTATTGTTTTTCTTCACTAGTATTGAACTTCCAATTTCTATCTTGAATATATAATAGATAATTCAATGCAAGTAGGGATCAAAAGAGAAATGAAGAATGATATTTCCAATATATTATATATAAACTATTTAATTTTCACGACCATGCACGATCAGAGAGTTGGATAAAACGATTTGGTGACCTACAAGTAATTACATTTGACAGCACAAGACATATTTCTCACTTGTCAGTATATACCAGAGAATTAAAACTCCCAATCTATTATTAAGGATAGCACCTTATTATGATTGTAATCGATATCTAGACATCTATATATATGCTATATATATATTATATAACATTAACCTAGGCTCCAATAACATGTGGTTATTATTTTTAGCGCATTCCACCCCTGTTATTCCACTCCATCTGTTCATCAACTCCTGTCATCACATTATGTTGTTTCTATTGTTAATTAATAATTCACAATTTCTAATCATTACAATCGTTACAAAATATATTGATATGCAAAAGCATTAACATTACGTGCGTGTTCTCAATTATAACAGATAAATAATATGAGATATATAGCAAATTACTAATGGATGCATGGATGGACAGGATTGAAATGGACTATAAACGTTTTTCTCTGTTTTTTTTTTCCATTTGCTGGTTTTCTCCATTAAATTAAGTTGTTTTAATTTCTCTTTATGCTTCTTTTCTTTCTTTTGAAGTGCTCTTTGAACTGATCATCACATATTTATCCAGGTATATCTCTTTAATTGTACAATCTTTTTGTGCCACATGCATTATATAAATAGTAACTTGTTTTCCCTCGTGAACCCACACACATCATTATAACCCTCAGAGATCTATGCATTACCACTTAATGGACGTGTCCAACTACAATTAATACCATTAATTTCAAAAAATATATTCCAACGCCAATATAATAGAAATCTGACCATCTGTAGAAAATATTTAGGTCTTGTAATTAGATTGACCCTACCAATGGTGGGTAAGCTTATAGCATGCATTGTTCCTGTTGTATAGATATATATACATGACTATGCATTGGCAATTACTACAAATGTAATTTCTAATTAATGTTACATGAACAGGAAAGTCACCTAACTTAAATTTGCTGTTATATAGCAGCCGCCTTATCATTTATACCTTAGTAGCCTTGACTTGGAAGTCTCTCTCTCTCTCCCCCCTCTTTTCCTGATGATCATCTCTGACTAACACTATATATATAAACATACACTAGGTTGTGATCATACATCAGATACTATCAACAACCTCAGTGAAATAGCTAACATCACTTTGTTACCTGCATCCATCTAGATATAGCTAGGCACCTTCACTTTCTTCTCTACAGAGCGCATGCTAAGTTTTATTCATTGACAATATTCACATGGGAGAAGGTACCACAAGCCTACCACCAGGTTTTCATTTCTACCCTTCCGACG